>CABEGB010000112.1:64986-93545 GCA_901521435.1 Crematogaster levior | reverse complement strand
TCGACACTATTACTTTTTAGTTTTCCAATCGTTTCTCCTCAACGGTTAGAGATATTGCGATTACGTTCGAATAAAAGATGTTTCTTTTTTCAAGTTCCAACGGCACCCTACATGACATACGTTTCTATTTGAAATTTCAAAGTTGATCCCTACTTCCGGTGACCACTACTTCCGGTCAGTTCCGGGAAATATCTTTATTCAATTCTTCAGATAGGATTTGGGATTTAACATTTCTCACCAATTTCGCCTCGCGTTTTCGGAAAAATTGAAGTGGACGGGTGGTTGGATATACCCTGTATACATACCACCTTGATCAAAAAGTTCCCGGAATTACCACCAGGTGATGCTCTGAGTCAGCTGATTTGAGTTCTGTTTTTTTTGTTAGGTTGCCACATCTATCATTGACATTCCCACCAAATTTTATCGCCATAGCTTGACATTTGTAAAAGTTACGCCGTCTTGAGTACATCTACCTCTGCACGTGTTTTCGATTTTTTACAGTTTTAAAAATGGAGTTGAATTTGCAACAACGAGTTTGTATTAAATTTTGCGTTAAAAATGGATTCAATGGTGTGAAAACCTTGGAAATGTTGGAAAACTGTTTCGGCAATGATACTCTAAAGAAAACAGCCGTTTACGAGTGGCATGAACACTTCAGAAGTGATCGTGAGTCCGTCGAGGATGACAAACGCAGTGGCAGGCCGTTGACATCGAAAACCGACAAAAACATCAATAAAGAGAGAAATGTTGATCAATAACCGCAAATTAACCATCAGAGAACTGGCAGAGAACTTGAACATTGCTTATGGATCCATTCAGGACATTGTAGTTAATGATTTGGGTTTGCGCCGTGTTGCTGCAAAGTTGGTCCCGAAGGACCTGAATTTCATGCAAAAAAGGGACCGCGTTGACATCGCCAAAGACATGATTTCCAAGGCTGAATCCGACTCAACATTCATCAAACGCATCATTACTGGAGACGATACGTGGTTTATGAGTACGACACGCAATCCAGACATCAGGCGAGTGAATGGAGAGCTCCGAATGAGCCAAGACCAAAAAAAACCACGTCGTTTTCAGTCGAAAAAGAAAGCGATGCTCACGGTTTTCATGGATTACAACGGTATTGTACATCACGAATTTTTGCCAGAAGGTCAGACAGTTAATAAGGACTATTATTCGTTATGAAACGTTTGCGTGAAGCAATTCGCCAAAAAAAAAAGGATTTGTGGGCAAACAACTCGTGGATTTTGCACCATGATAACACACCGTCGCACAGTGCCATCATTATCTGTGAATTTTTGACCAAAAACGAAACGAATACCATCCAACAGTCATCGAATTCACCTGATATGGCTCCCTGCGATTTTTTTCTGTTTGATCGAGTCAAAAAACCACTACGGGGAACGCGTTTTAACAGCCGAAAGGAGGTAATGGAAAAATCGAAGATGGCTCTGATGGCTATACCGAAAATAGAGTTCCAGAAATGTTTCGAGAGCTGGATCAAGCGCTGGCATAAGTGCGTTGCAGTCGATGGGGAGTACTTTGAAGGGAACAATATCACTTGATGAATAAACTTGTATTTTGAATTTTCTGAATGAATTCCGAGAACTTTTTTATCAAGGTGGTATACAGGGTGAGGAAAAAGTATGGAAACCCTTAAATATCTCGGAAACTACACATTTTAGAAAGAAATGTTTCAGACAAAAGTCAAAATCAATTATATAAAGAAAATAGATAGTTGTTTTTAAGAAAAAATGTTCTTGTTAGTTAGAAATTGCATATTTTTTCTTAAAAACAACTATGGTTTTCTTTACACCAATTGATTCCTTTCATTATTCTATGCATAAAAGTATTGAGGTAAGGTCATCAAAAGGTGAATATTTTACGAGATATTTTATAGTTCATGTAAAATTAAAAAATTATTTCAAGCCTTATAACTCGGAAAATACTTAATGAAAAAATACTTTATTATAGTGTTTTGGAAAGCTCTCGAGGTTAGCTACAAGAATATGTAATAAAAAATAGGGAGTGCCATTTAAAAAAATTAAAGTGACCTTCACGTGACCTTTAAATGACTCTTCAAGGTTAAACCAATGGTATCATCTTATGGCCCCTTCGAAACCAAACAACTTTTGTCTGAAACATTTCTTTTTAAAATGCGTAGTTTCCGAAATATTTAAAGGTTTCCATACTTTTTCCTCACCCTGTATATATGTATATAAAACCCATTTAAAAAATATATATATATATACAGGGTGATTCAGAACGACTTAGTTGTCCGGACACAGACGTATTCCTGAGTGAATTCTGAGACGATTTTTCCTTTGCCAAAATTTTATTTGAAGCTTAGATTTTGAGTTATTAATGAAAATAGTTAGCAAATCGTGAGCCGCGTACGAGAGGCAGGCAGGGACGGCGCAAGCCGCGATTCACCGTTACACGCGGGCGCTTACGCGAGGCGCCCGCTGCGATCAGCTGACGTAGCAGGCCCAAATACACATACACACACATCTCTCTCTCTCTCTCTCTCTCCTCTCTCTGTCCCTCTCTCTGTCTCTCTCTTTGTCCCTCTTTCTCTCATACACACACGCACACGCATACACACACACACACATTCACTTACCTTATCAAATTCGATGTCTTCGTATACCGCTTGACGGATAAATAATTCCATTCGAAATTAACAATAACACACACGTCTTATTTTACACGTATTTTACACGTAATGCAAATCCACGATAAAACACACGATTGAGGATACGATATTTTTTTTCTTTCACGTATGTTAACACTTTTTTCGTATCGAATTTATTCACGCTTTTAAGTGATTTATAAATCGAGTCATTACTATTAATCACTACCGAGTAATCTCACTTCGCGGCTTATTTTTATAATTAAGAAACAATACACACATTGCACACAATCACAGTATAATCCACACAGCATGCATGTCCAAAAGATGTACAGAGGACATTCCAATAAGAATATCTTTCAGAGATACGATCTCTTTGGGATGTCCTACAAACGTTTCCTGGATATGCAAGCTGTGTAAGAATTAATCCGCGAAACTTTTTGTCTTGTACGAAGTCTGTCATGTATCAGTACTTTCACACACTCACACTCGACTCGAATAAATCTGTTCGTTGCTGTTAATCACTACCGATTAATTTTATTCAGCGACCGACAACGATCCGAAGAAAGAAACGCGTTTACACGACACACGTAACGCCCGGTACGCGATGCGACTGTAGCAGGTTATGTTTTTTGAAACAGCTGAGACGATGCTACAGTCGCATCGCGTACCGGGCGTTACGTGTGTCGTGTAAACGCGTTTCTTTCTTCGGATTGTTGTCGGTCGCTGAATAAAATTAATCGGTAGTGATTAACAGCAACGAACAGATTTATTCGAGTCGAGTGTGAGTGTGTGAAAGTACTGATACGTGACAGGCTTCGTACAAGACAAAAAGTTTCGCGGATTAATTCCTACACAGCTTGCATATCCAGGAAACGTTTGTAGGACATCCCAAAGAGATCGTATCTCTGAAAGATATTCTTATTGGAATGTCCTCTGTACATCTTTTGGACATGCATGCTGTGTGGATTATACTGTGATTGTGTGCAATGTGTGTATTGTTTCTTAATTATAAAAATAAGCCGCGAAGTGAGATTACTCGGTAGTGATTAATAGTATTGACTCGATTTATAAATCACTTAAAAGCGTGAATAAATTCGATACGAAAAGTGTTGACATACGTGAAAGAAAAAAAATATCGTATCCTCAATCATGTGTATTATCGTGGATTTGCATTACGTGTAAAATACGTGTAAAATAAGACGTGTGTGTTATTGTTAATTTCGAATGGAATTATTTATCCGTCAAGCGGTATACGAAGACATCGAATTTGATAAGGTAAGTGAATGTGTGTGTGTGTGTGTGTGTGTGTGTGTGTGTGTGTGGTGTGTGTGTGTGTGTGTGTGTGTGTGTGTGTGTGTGTGTATGCGTGTGCGTGTGTGTATGAGAGAAAGAGGGACAAAGAGAGAGACAGAGAGAGGGAGAGAGAGAGAGATGTGTGTGTATGTGTATTTGGGCCTGCTACGTCAGCTGATCGCAGCGGGCGCCTCGCGTAAGCGCCCGCGTGTAACGATGAATCGCGGCTTGCGCCGTCCCTGCCTACCTCTCGTACGCGGCTCACGATTCACTAACTATTTTCATTAATAACTCAAAATCTAAGCTTCAAATAAAATTTTGGAAAAGGAAAAATCGTCTCAGAATTCACTCAAGAATACGTCTGTGCCCGGACAACTAAGTCGTTCTGAATCACCCTGTATATATAGAAAGCAATTGTAGAGATCGAGCAGGAATATCGTAAATTGAATAGAAAAGTACAACGACACTACAGGACAGATAAAGAGAAATATATTTGCAATATATGCCAGGAGACCATCACGCTCGAAACGTGACTTGCACCAGAAAGTCAGATTGCTATCTCAAGAATTCAAACCAAGAAGTAGCTCAATAGAAAAATGATAAAAGAGAAATGATGCACAGTGTGGAAACAGATACTACAAGTATGGAGGAATTACTGCGTGCAACTATATACAGACAATTTAAACATACGTCCTGCAGATCTGGGCGACATCAGAAGCGCAGAGAAGGGACCAGAAATACTACCAACGGAAGTCGAAGCTGCCATTAAATCACTGAGGAAACATAAAGTCCCGAGAGACGATAGGATACATGGAGAATTGTTACAGAATTTGGGTAGGAATGGAGTCATGTTGATGACGGAACTGTGCAATCAAGTCTGGAAGACAGGAGAATGGCCTGAAGACTGAATCCTAGACCTCCATCCTAGTCCCTATCCATAAAAAAGGCTCTATCACCAAATGTAACAATTATTGCACAATTGCATTGATCTCGCATGCCAGCAAGATTTTACTCAAAATAATACAATTCTCAAACCCTACTTGGAACACCAGATACTGCAAGAACAGGCTGACTTTATGAGAGGAAAAGGCACCAGAAGCAGATTATGAACAAGAGATAGTTAATAGAGAAAGGAGGACGAGAGTTCCAGATATCAATGATCATGTGTTTCGTTGATTACCAGAAGGCTTTTAACTGTGTGAACTGGTCAAGTTTGTGGAAAATCCTGATGAAAATGGAAATCCCCAAATCTAGTAATTCTAATCAAGAACCTATATGTGGCAAACTCGATGAAAGGCAGAATAAATAACAGAGACTCGTCGCTTTTCACCATCGACAAAGGCGTTCGCCAAGGTTGTATTCTATCACCTATTCTATTTAACATCTACGGGGAATACATCATAAGGAAGATGTTAAAGGACTGACGTGGAGGAATCTCTGTAGCAGGGAAAAAGACCTCGAACATAAGATACGCGGATGATACCACCTTGATAGCGACGACAGAGAACGAAATGGCGGAACTCTTACAACGACTGGAACAGGAAAGCGAGCTTCAAGGTCTAAAGATAAACAAACAAAAAACCAAAATCATAATTGTTGATAGATGGAACTCACTGCAACTCACCGGGGCTCTGAGCAATTTGGAAACAGTCGATAGTTTTGCATACCTTGGGTCTATCTTAGACAGAGAGGGCAACTGCAAGAAGAAAATCAGGAAGAGAATCAGCATAGAGAAAAACGCCATGAGCCGCTTATAGAAAATATGGAGGAATCGATCCGTCTTCAATGCCGTCAAGATGAGGCTGGTGCGAAGCCTCATTTTTGCAATATTCCTCTAAGAATCATGGACAATAAG
Source organism: Crematogaster levior (assembly GCA_901521435.1). Lineage (NCBI taxonomy): Eukaryota > Metazoa > Arthropoda > Insecta > Hymenoptera > Formicidae > Crematogaster > Crematogaster levior. The sequence goes on along the minus strand of CABEGB010000112.1, from coordinate 87,759 downwards.
AACGTCCGAAAGGAGAAAGGTGCGTTCGAAATATGGTGGAGAAGGATGCTTCACATCTCATGGACAGAACGCAGAACTAACAATTCTATACTACAATTCCATACTACAACAACTAGGGATTCAAACTAGGCTATCAGCAACTTGCTCTCAACACATCCTCCAATTCTTTGGCCACATCGTCAGAAGTGATGGGGCAAACATAGAAAGACTCATGATATCCGGCAATGTGGAGGGACGTAAGGCTGAAGGTCGTGGTTGACCACGTACAGAAAATAACCAAAAACGTTCGAGGATGCGGCATCAAGAGCGCAGAACCGCGAGGGTTAGAGAAAACTGGTGAAGAAAGTCAGGAGAAATCACGATTCTCAGCAATGAGATAACGACTAATAGTAGTAGTAGTAGTAGTAGTAGTAAATAAGTTGAGCGGATGGTACTAACAAAGAGTCTCTGAGGTCACCTAGATCTAAAAGTTCTATTGTGACTTCCCGCTAGTGGAGGATTGAGGATTAGCCCTGCAGACCCAAGCCAGCGTTTGTCGCCAGATTGCACAGGCTGTTTATCCTCTTGTTCTTCAGATCACCTGGGTCCAGAAACATAGACCCTAAGTGTCTGTATCTTTTGAGACATAAGGCGGGACAGCGGCACAGAATGTGGGCAGCGTCCTCCCTATCCTCTCCACATAGTCGACATGTATCTTGCGTCGCTAGCCCCAAAATGAACATGTGAGCCCGAAGGTGCACATGCCCCGTGAGAAGGCCGAGAGCAAGTTTGAGTCTCCCTCTGCTTAGAGCCAGTAGCTCGCGTGTCCTGTCCTGTGAGGATTGATTCATCAGGATCTTCGCTTGTCTGCAGCCCCGTCCCTCCCCCCAGAAGGTCCGGTGCTGCATTAGTTGGACCTGTTCCACAATGATTCTTTTGCCCAAGGCAAAGGGGACTCCAACGATCTGTTCAGCAGTATCCTCAAGGGTACCCGCTTTCGCCAGTTCGTCCGCCACCTCATTACCTTGGATGCCTTGGTGATCTGGTACCTACATCAAGATAACCTTGTTGTGTTCCCCAAGTCGGTTGAGTGCTAGCAGTCCCAAACCAGGGAGGATTCCGTGGTGGGTTTTGCAAGAGTATTTAGGGCTACTTGGTTATCCGAGCATATAATTATATTTTTGTTATCTGCCTTGGCAGTATTTTGTAGATTCGTACATTTCAGGATGGCTAGGACCTCAGCTTGAAAGACCGTAGCCAGTCCTCCCATAGGAATGCTCGATCTGTAGTTGTTCTTTGGAGCATATATGGAGCATACCTCAAGCGATTGTCACCTGAGCCGTATACCATACGTCCGGACCTAGGTGGTCAAGAAAGCGTTGATTGCTCCAGTTAGCCCTATCTGGTATAAGAGTTAACGACTAATAATGAACATAATAATTTTTTTCAGTCTTAACACACTGAAATAATCTTTTCTATTCCCTACTACCTCTGTGAGAAGACTGTATCAATTTCAATATTCGAGATTAAATATTAGATATAACCGTATCTAAAATAAACCCTCCCTCCCCGCTCGGGAAAGAAAGAACAAGAAAAGAAGATAACTTTTCAACTCATTAAACGCAGTTGAAAAGTTGTCTTCTTTGTTGGCATTCTTTACCTCACGAAAATTTAGTTTGATTTGATGGTTTAATTTGATTTTCAGTAAGTGCGTATAAAGGGTTAGTTAAAAAAGAAAACTCTTTAATAACTCTATAAACTCTTCATAAATCCAATGATACAAACAAAATCCAAGAAAATTACATAATTGCTTTTTATTATATGTAAAATTGACCAATTCTTCACAACAATATTTCCAGGTTTGGTAACATCTCTTACCGAAATTACATGATATAAATGCTTTACTCCCATCTCAACAAGAATTTCTTTAGATTTATTTTTTAACTGTAACAACGGTCATTCTCTTTGCCAGTAGTTAAAATTCAAATGAAAAGCATTAGTTGACATCAAACTGGCAATGTGACTGGTGAGCTGCGAACCGACTTGGTTTTGTCAGACTATTAACCGTAGTGATTCACCAACTTATGAAATCGAAATTCGACTAACCGCAGTGATTCACCAACTTATGAAATCGATTTGTCATGACACCCACACGGAATGGGGGAGTTCCAGGTTCGAATCCTGGCTGAGGTAATATTTTTCGCAATAAATTCTTCATCTTATGAGTTGAGATTTATTAACTCCAAAATGTAAATCAAATTTCGATTCGTTTGATGTCAACCACTGAACTATATATACACTGGAAGGCGCAATCAAGGAAATTCATGGCTCCAATTGATCAGCGCCATTTTGTCTTGCTGTGGTATTTGAGCGAATCAGAAGCTTTCACTAGTACGCATTGCATTTAGCGTCGCACCTCGCACCGTCGCACGTCATGAAACAGGACTGACCAGACTGGACCAGACTGATCATAGTGCACGACGCAAATGTTGAAGTTATTTTATTTATTTTATTATTTTGAAATCGTGATTGGAAAATCTGCAAATTTGTGACATGAGATGTTGTGTGCCTGGGTGTGGACAGGAGAGTGAAAAGGGGATTTCATTTCATAGGTAAGGATTTTTGTTAAATATAACAGTTCCTGCAAATGTGTTAACAATGTAGGATGAAAATTGTTATTAAAGTTGAAGTGACATTTTTTATTGTTTACATATTTTTCATGTCTATATAGATTTCCAGTAAGAGACCCGAATCGATCCCAACTGTGGATTGATGAAATATATGCGTTTTTGGAAATGTATAACTGCGAATGTGGAAGATTAAAACAGAAAAAACAATCTGTTTTGTGTTCAAAACATTTTCTCAATAGCGACTACCTTGTTATAGCAAGTGGCCGTATGTTGAAAATTTCAGCGTGTCCTTCAGTCTTTTCGATAAGTTGTATAAAATAGCACCAGGATCTGTGAGGTGAGTAGACTCTAGACACATAAGTCTTGGTTCCATCCAAGAAAAAATTCACTTGAAACTTAATAATTCATGGGATGGGCAGATATCGAGTAGTGTAAATGTCAGTCTCGATTTGAAAATTACCATTTTCAATTATGCAACTTACAAAGTATAAAAATAGTATTTTTACAGTGTGATCCTAATGCTCCGAAACGACGGAACAGGCAGCCTAAATCAAGCTCCGAAATACCTGTATCTCGTAGATTGCGCTATATTCTTCCGAAAGAAATCGGTGAACTGGAAGGTACAAAAGTAATGGTTACAGAGTGCGAGGAAGAAAACAAAGAGGTAAGTTAAATATAGGATGAAAACATGCACATTGCAAAATATTTTCTACGCGTCTGTACAAAAAATGTATTGTGTATATAATTCATCTGTTTTATTATTGAATATTCTCAATGTTATAGGCTTAGTTTACACCGATCGTTTAGTAGTGTCCAAGTACTATATCTGCTTCTCCGATGGCCACTATGTTCTTTTTCCGAGTCATTAACAAATTAGTACTCTGGAAATACAAGCAACTATTTTTCATTGTCCAGGCTTGTATAAATTTCAAATCAAACTTCAATAAACGACTTTTATATATTTTGTGCATTAAGAATAACATATCACTTATGTACTTTCACTTAGAGTCAAATTTTAATCAATTTTACTTATATACACCTTATGTATGTATGTTCATTTTGAATTTGCACCTTGAATAACATATCAGTTATTTTTCGTGGTAATATAGCTTTAAATTTATTATATTATTTATTTTATTAATTTATTTAGATAATATACACTTTATGTATGTTCACTTTGAACTGGCACCTTGTATAATATATCAGTTACTTTTCATGGTGATATATTATTAGATAATCATTTAATTAAATTTGTAAAAATTCAAATTCTTGAGGGTCTATTTTTGAACATGCCTTTTCATTTATGAATTTTTGGGATATCACCTACTTTTTAGAGTACAGATATATGAATCAATTGGTGCAAAAAAAACGCAAAGTTTAAAAAAAGTTATGCTATTTGCAATATGCAATTGCGTATTTTTCTTTAAGGGTAATTATAAATCTACCCCATAAGAAACCTTAATTAACGACACAGGTCCCGTATTTTTGCGATACCGTTTCCGAGACATTAAATATCCCTCCCAAGGGGTGGTTTTTGAAAATTTTTAATAAATGTTAAATTGACCCCATAAAAAACCTTAATTAACGGCACAAGTCTCATATTTTTGCAACGCACTGTTTCCGAGACATTAAATTTTACCCCCAAGGGGTGGTTTTTGAAAATTTTTTATGAATGGTAAATTAACCCCAGAAGAAACCTTAATTAATAACACAGATCCCGTATTTTTGCGATGCACTGTTTCCAAAATATTAAATTTCACGCCCAAGGGGTAAATTTTGAAAATTTTTAATGGTAAATTGACCTCATAAGAAACCTAATGTTAACGGCACACGTCTCATATTTTAGCAATATTTTTTCCGTGACTCTTTTACCACCAAGCGACATTTACCTGGACACACCTTTTATAAAGTTGTAGGGGAGATCCACCAAATACTTGCTCCAGATAATCTACGACCGATAATCTTCCGGCCTAGCGATTATTTCTTCCTTCATAGACTTCAGCAAATTTTTTAACTGCGACACTGTTATCATCGATCGACGAAACTTCTTCATTGTGTAACGAGCTGTTTTCTCCATCATAATTTTCTGGGCGTGCGAAAAATCTAACTTTCGTCGCAAGCTTCGTGGAGTGCTTGCATAACGGTGATCATGGTGTGCAAGTCGTGTTGTAGTAGTGGGAGTATTTGATCCCTGCAGCAATTCTTCCTGACGAGGCAAAGAAATGTCACGTACACTGCAGGACTGCAGCTGAACTAGTTTTTTCCAAACTAGCTATGCTTTCCTGTAACCTCTGGACTTCTTTTTCCAATGATAAGCATCTGGTGCACGCATTTTGCAAACAGAAATAAATCATAATTCCGATAGTTAACAAGGAATAATAAGCTTACCGAATAATAAGCACACAAAAAAGAGTTGACAATAATTGATTATTTTAGACAAATTTCCCTTTCTCGCCACGCCCCCTTCCTCCCCTAAATCCCCTATTTTTAATTTTTCATTTTTTTTGCTCTATCTCACTGGATTACATCAAAGCACCCTGAAGCAAAATTTCATGTTTATTGTGTAAACAAAAAATAAATTAAAAATAGTCAAACAGAAAATGTATGTTTCAATGAAATTTGTCAAGAAATCATTGAACGGTACATTGAAAAAATTTAGGACCTGTGTTATTTGCTAAATTTCTTATCGATCAATAAAATTTTCAAAAACCACCCCTTTTTACATAAATTCGACGAATAGAATTGTCGAATTTAATAAGTTTTCATTTTTCACATTGCATTGTAAAAATATGAGACATGTGCCGTTAATTAAGGTTTCTTATGGGGTCAAAATACTATTTATTAGAAATTTTCCAAAACCACTCCTTAGGGGTAATGAAATTTAATATCTCAAAAACGGTACATCGCAAAAGTACGGGATCTGTGTCGTTAATTAAGATTTCTTATAGAGTTAATTTATCATTTATTAAAAATTTTCAAAAACCACCCCTTGGGGGTAAAATTTAATATCTCGGAAACAGTGCATTGCAAAAATATGAGACGTGTGCCGTTAAGTTAGGTTTCTTATGAGGTCAATTTACCATTAAAAATTTTCAAAAACTACCCCTTGGGCGTGAAATTTAATATTTTGGAAACAGTGCATCGCAAAAATACGGGATCTGTGTTATTAATTAAGGTTTCTTATGGGGTTAATTTACCATTCATAAAAAATTTTCAAAAACCACCCCTTGACCGTTTCTTTTTAGATTAGGGTAGAATTTAATGTCTCGGAAACAGTGCGTTGCAAAAATATGAGACTTGTGCCGTTAATTAAGGTTTTTTATGGGGTCAATTTATCATTTATTAAAAATTTTCAAAAACCACCCCTTGGGGTGGGATATTTAATGTCTCGAAAAAACGCATCGCAAAAATACGGGACCTGTGTCGTTAATTAAGGTTTCTTATGGGGTAGATTTATATTTTCTGTATTTTTTAAATTTTTTCTATAGATTTAATTCGTGTATAAAACTTTTTAAACTTTACGTTTTTTTGCAAATTGATTCATATATCTGTCTCTAAAAGTATTTTATCGACAACCTTATAAAAAAAGGCATTGCCGTCAGTAACAGCTAAAGAGATTAAGAAACGACGAATACTGGTGTTGTGTGCAATTATGCAAAAATATATCACCAATGAAAAGAAACTGATAGAAGAAACACACTGGTAGCAGTTCAAAGAATCGTCCAGAGCACAGTATATTATCTATGTGTCATTCCTAAACTGACCATAGAGAATGGAGTACGATTCCACAAAAATAACTGATATGTTATTCAAGGTGCAATTGGAGGAATTGTTATCTATTGTTGGATCGCTATTGATAAAAGAAAATGTTATTCGAGAGCCCATACAACCGAAAGAACGTTTGATAATAACATTAAGGTTTGTAAAATGTTAAAATTTAACATATTAATTTTTTGAAATTGTTGATACAACTGAAACGATTCAAACACGTCTATTTTTCGCTCGAGTTGAGCCTCTCCGAACTTCAAGCGGCAAAACGACGCGTCGACCAAGGGCGCCAAAGTGGGGAGAGCCGCTAGCGTTTTGACGCTACGTGAAATTGCACCTTTAGCCTATAACATTGAGAATATTCAATAATAAAACAGATGAATTATATACACAATACATTTTTTGTACAGACGCGTAGAAAATATTCTGCAATGTGCATGTTTTCATCCTATATTCAACTTACCTCTTTGTTTTCTTCCTCCACTTTGTAACCATTACTTTTGTACCTTCCAGTTTACCGATTTCTTTCGGAAGAATATAGCGCAATCTACGAGATACACGTATTTCGGAGCTTGATTTAGGCTGCCTGTTCCGTCGTTTCGGAGCATTAGGATCACACTGTAAAAATGCTATTTTTATACTTTGTAAGTTGCATAATTGAAAATGGTAATTTTCAAATCGAGACTGGCATTTGCACTACTCGATATCTGCCCATCTCATGAATTATTAAGTTTCAAGTGAATTTTTTCTTAGATGGAACCAAGACTTATGTGTCTAGAGTCTACTCACCTCACAGACTCTGGCGCTATTTTATACAATTTACCGAAAAGACTGCAGGACACGCTGAAATTTTCAACATACGGCCACTTGCTGTAACAAGGTAGTCGCTATTGAGAAAATGTTTTGAACACAAAACAGATTATTTTTTTCTGTTTTAATCTTCCACGTTTGCAGTTATGCATTTCCAAAAACACATATATTTCATCAATCCACAGTTGGGATCGATTCGGGTCTCTTACTGGAAATCTATACAGATATGAAAAATATGTAAACAATAAAAAGTCACTTCAACTTTAATAACAATTTTCATCCTACATTGTTAACACATTTGCAGGAACTGATATATTTAACAAAAATCCTTACCTATGAAATGAAATCCCCTTTTCACTCTCCTGTCCACACCCAGGCACACAGCACCTCATGTCACAAATTTGCAGATTTTCCAGTCACGATTCCAAAATAATAAAATAAATAAAATAACCTCAACATTTGCGTCGTGCGCTATGATCTGGTCCAAGGTCTGTAGATGAAGGAACGGACCGGGTAAGGTCCTCGCATGGCCGCCATTTTTGAGCCTGCGAGTTTGTGTGTTGGTGTATACTCCCTGCTGGAAAAGATTTATTAAAATCGATTGAAATCGATAAAATTTTAATCACTTTTAATAGTTTACTATATTTCCAATCGACAACCAGAAATTAGTCGATTAAAATTTAATCGGATTGAATCAATTTTTATATCTATTTTTATGTTATCTATTTCTATGCTGAAAACGTATAAATTTCAATCGTGTTGAATTTAATCCAATCGATAAAATGTTTTAATTCAGTTTTATACATTAAAATAGGAAATAAAAGTTATCATTTTGAATTGATTTTAATATATTACATATTTAATAGATTTTAATTGCAATAAATTATGTATGTTTTAATAAACTTCAATGCGACTATAAAATTTTAATCACTTTTAATAGTTTACTATATTTCCAATCGACAACCAGAAATTAGTCGATTAAAATTTAATCGGATTGAATCAATTTTTATATCTATATTTTTATGCTATCTATTTCTATACTAAAAACGTATAAATTTCAATCGTGTTGAATTTAATCCAATCAATAAAATGTTTTAATTCAGTTTTATACATTAAAATAGGAAATAAAAGGTATCATTTTGAATTGATTTCAATATATTACATATTTAATAGATTTTAATTGCAATAAATTACGTATGTTTTAATAAACTCCAATGCGACTAGGCTGAGGTACATATTTTAATTCATTTAAATAATGAAACTAATTATCTATTTTAATGTACTTCTATTCATTTTAATTTCTATTAATTTTAATAAAATTTAATAGGATATTTTACTATGTTGGTTAATCGATATTAATTGTCATTCTATCAACTAATTATTAAATTTATATCAATTATTAAATACTATGTACGTTTAAATCAACTCTAATGAGACTACGTTCTGGTATTTATTTCGATTGAATTGAATAATCAAACAAAATGTTTATTTTAGTTTAATTCTATTCGTTTTAATTTCTATTCACTTTAATATAATATTATAATATATTGTACTATATTATATTAATCAATTTTAATTGTCTTTCTATCAACATAAATTACATTTATTTCAATTATAAAATATTAAATACGTTTTAATCAACTCCAATGCAATTAGTCTCTGGTACATAACTCAATTCAATTTAATTATCAAACCGAATGTTTATTTTAGTTTAATTCCATTTGTCTTATTTTCTATTCACTTTAATAGAATTAAATAAGATACTATCCTATATCATTTAATCGATTTTAATTGTCATTTTTCCAAATAATAATTAAAAATCCATATCAATTGTAAATAACTAAATAATCAACTTCAATGCGACAACACCCTGGTACGTATTTCAATTTGTTTTAATAATTAAACAAATTGCATATTTTAGTTTACTTTTACTCTTTTTAATTCCCATTTACTTTAATAGAATTTAAAAAAAAACATTCTTCTATGCCATTTAATTGATTTTAATTGACATTCTATTTACTGAAAATTAAATTCGATTCAATTGTAAAATACTAAATACGTTTTAATCAACTCCAATGCGACTACGCTCTGTTACATATTCAATTCATTTTAATAATCAAGTAAATTGTATTAGACATTTTATTGTAGAAACCAACGAATTTTAATTTTGATTTTCTACCTATGACAAATTAAATTGGTATCAATTACATAATAGTGTAAAGATTTGAAATGGCATGCAAATGAAAAAACGACTTCTAAGAATGAATAATAATTTTTTTATTGCAATTCAACAGTGTTGCACAATAAACCTATGTACCGTCCAATTTTTGAATTAATGAGAACAACTTTTTCTAACACATCATTAATACTGCGTATATTTTTTTCATCACTTTCACATTCAATCAAGTACAAATGATTAATATCTTTAAATGGTAAATTATCGAAAGTTTTAATACATGATACATTCAAGTAACCCTGCTGGAAAAAATGGATTGAAATCGATTAAAAAATTTTCAATCAATTACAATGCGAAATCTTAATTCCACTTTGTAGAATTAAAGCGCATTAACATACAAAATATATAGAAGATGATTAAAAACGATTAAAAAAATCGATTAAAATAGATTGAATATCAATAAAAATGCTAAAATTTTTATGAATGTTTAATCGATTTTAATCGATTTTTTAAAATCGTTTTTAATCATTTTCTATATATTTTGTATGTTAATGCGCTTTAATTCTACAAAGTGGAATTAAGATTTCGCATTGTAATTGATTAAAAATTTTTTAATCGATTTCAATCCATTTTTTCCAGCAGGGCTAATATAGCTATTAGTTGTGTGACAGAGTAAAACACATCCTAATATAACCTATACATGAAACGAGAACAATTAATTTGTATTTAAATTGACATTATTTGGCTAATCATGTATCACACGGGGTTAATTGTGTATCACATAACTTGCTCACTTTTATAATTTTCACCCAAGTAACATGATACACAATCGATCCTCTGCTAACAAGGGAAGTGTCACGACTGTCCGGAACCGATTTGATTCTGCTTTAAATATGTTGTTATATATACAAATCTAAGAGACACGTATTTTTTTATATGGGCTACTTTTGACTTTTAAGGGGTAAAACACCCCTTTGAAAAAAAACGGTTTTTATCTTTCAAGGCGAATATCTTTAAAACTATTAGAGATAGAAAAAAAATTCAAACGGGGTATTAAATGGCTTGATGAGTACTATAAAATAATGTAAAAATTTTTTTTCTTTTTTCTTTTTTTTCAAAAAATCTTACCCCTTTAACTTTTTTTCAAAATTTTGAATTTTTGTTTTCATCAAATTAAAGGTTATTTTTTTACGAATTCATCCATGTATATTAAAGTTATGTTGCGTAATATCATTTTTAAGAAATCATTACAAACCTCTCCGTATATACGTTATTCGTGCTCGTATCGTATCTACTATGTGCGTAAGTGTAATAATTATCGTCGAAATAAAAAATTTAAAAAAATGTTAAATTTGTACAAAAATAAGCTTCTATTTGTGGCGATAAAAAATTTTTGAAATTTTGAAGAAAGAGTGATGGAAATATTTTAAAAATTAAAAAAATTTTTTTTGCACTGTTTTATAAAGTACTCCTAAAATCATTCAACTTTTATTACATGATATTTTTCTAGTATTACAGATTATAAAAAACATTAAGAATTAGGGTAGTTTTTATTATACCTTCTTAAAGTTATTAAAACCTTTGTATTCATCTCTGTACCTATTTCCTTATAAGATTATTTTCTCTTACAACTATTTTCGTTCCAACGCTCTAACATCTTGTTTATTTATTAGTTTTGCGCAATAATATCTACACGTAATTAATAATGAAATAATTATTGAATGTTTACATAATAAATTTATACTTTTTATTATTTACTCATTATATACATTACAATAATGATATTTGACGAAAAATTGTTTTAAACATAACATTACTGTTTGACACCAAAAACATCTTACTACAGCTTGCAACCCTCGATATTACATGTTGTTGAAGTTTGTCAAAACTGAATTGTACTGGATTTTCAAATTCTTCTGGTCTTTCGTTCGTAAATCCACTTCTAAACCACGAATATTTAAATAAGTTGTGATATCGTGGGGATGACAATTGATTATGTATGTAACAATGTAATTATATATAATTTTATTTTTTTATTTTATATATACTGTCCATTTATCTTTAATGTACATACTTTTCATATCAGAATCGTGTTTGTCACACAATTTTGAAACGTGACATTGCTGAGCTCGCCGTATCACAATTTATTTAAATATTTGTGGTTTAAACGTGGGTATACGAACGAAGGACCAGAAGAATTTGAAAATCGAGTACAATTCAGTTTTGACAAAACTTCAACAACATGTAATATCGAGGGTTGCAAGCTGTAGTAAGATGTTTTTGGTGTCAAACAGTAATGTTATGTTTAAAACAATTTTTCGTCAAATATCATTATTGTAATGTATATAATGAGTAAATAATAAAAAGTATAAATTTATTATGTAAAACATTTATTATGTACATGAACATGAACATTTATTATGAACATTCAATAATTATTTCATTATTAATTACGTGTGGATATTATTGCGCAAAACTAATATATAAACTAATAAATAAACAAGATGTTAGAGCGTTGGAACGAAAATAGTTGTAAGAGAAAATAATCTTATAAGGAAATAGGTACAGAGATGAATACAAAGGTTTTAATAACTTTAAGAAGGTATAATAAAAACTACCCTAATTCTTAATGTTTTTTATAATCTGTAATACTAGAAAAATATCATGTAATAAAAGTTGAATGATTTTAGGAGTACTTTATAAAACAGTGCAAAAGAAATTTTTTTAATTTTTAAAATATTTCCATCACTCTTTCTTCAAAATTTCAAAAATTTTTTATCGCCACAAATAGAAGCTTATTTTTGTACAAATTTAACATTTTTTTAAATTTTTTATTTCGACGATAATTATTACACTTACGCACATAGTAGATACGATACGAGCACGAATAACGTATATACGGAGAGGTTTGTAATGATTTCTTAAAAATGATATTACGCAACATAACTTTAATATACATGGATGAATTCGTAAAAAAATAACCTTTAATTTGATGAAAACAAAAATTCAAAATTTTGAAAAAAAAGTTAAAGGGGTAAGATTTTTTGAAAAAAAAGAAAAAAGAAAAAAATTTTTTTGCATTATTTTATAGTACTCATCAAGCCATTTAATACCTCGTTTGAATTTTTTTTCTATCTCTAATAGTTTTAAAGATATTCACCTTGAAAAATAACCGTTTTTTTTCAAAGGGGTGTTTTACCCCTTAAAAGTCAAAAGTAGCCCATATAAAAAAATACGTGTCTCTTAGATTTGTATATATAACAACATATTTAAAGGAGAATCAAATCGGTTCCGGATAGTCGTGACACTTCCCTTGTAAGTCATAGTCGCCACCATTTTCGTGCCAAATCGGGTGAAGTGGATGCGAGGACCTTACCCAGTCCGTTCCTCCATCTACAAACCTTAGGTTTGTTCGCGTCGCTTGCCCCAACATGCTCCTACTCGCTCCAATACGCTCCAAACTATAGTATTACGTTACGTATACTATAGATTGGAGCGTATTGGAGTGAGTAGGAGCATATTGGGGTATTGCGACGCGAACAAACCCCTTGATCTGGTCTGGGGTCTGTTCTTTTCAGCTGCACTGCTAGTGCAATAAGTTGGAATGAGACATGTATATATTTTTTCACTCTAACTTATTGCACTAGTTCAGCAGTGCAGCTGAAAAGAACAGACCCCTAGTCTGGTCAGTCCTATTTCATGATGTGCGACGGTGCGAGGTGCGACGCTAAATGCAATGCGTACTAGTGAAAGCTTCTGATTCGCTCAAATACCACAGCAAGACAAAATGGCGCTGATCAATTGGAGCCACGAATTTCCTTGATTGCGCCTTCCAGTGTATATATAGTTCAGTGGCTTGTATTCAATAAATAAGCTGAACAGATAAGCATTTTAATACAAATTGCAATGAATTAAGTCAGTGCTCGGAATTAGTTGCTCTTTTCGAGCCGATTCCCGAGGCGACGCCTCCTATTCCCCCACTACCGCTCGACGCTCGAGCAGACGCTGCGGCCGAGCCGCCGACAGCGTGTCTCTCAGGAGCGTCTCTAAAGAAAAAGAAAGCTAGAACCTTTTATATTATTAGTAATATTTTCCTAAAGAAATAATTTCTGCTTTTGTAATAAATAATTAATCGAAATGTTATGAATATATTATGTAATGCTATTTCACATCTTATCGCGAAAAATTCTACATCATTTTGTAAAAGAATATTTATAAAGGAATGCCTCATCGTATGAGATGAGAACGAGTACTTCAATAATTTTTATGGATATCATCCTTCGTAGAATTATGCAAACGACCGAGAAGACCAGAATAAAATTTTTACATCTTATGTCATAAGATAAGATAAAATAGAAAAAAATCGAAACATTCAATAAGTAAAAATTTTATTCTGGTCTTCTCGGTCGTTTGCATAATTCTACGAAGGATGATATCCATAAAAATTATTGAAGTACTCGTTCTCATCTCATACGATGAGGCATTCCTTTATAAATATTCTTTTACAAAATGATGTAGAATTTTTCGCGATAAGATGTGAAATAGCATTACATAATATATTCATAACATTTCAATTAATTATTTATTACGAAAGCAGAAATTATTTCTTTAGGAAAATATTACTAATAATATAAAAGGTCCTAGCTTTCTTTTTCTTTAGAGACGCTCCTGAGAGACACGCTGTCGGCGGCTCGGCCGCAGCGTCTGCTCGAGCGTCGAGCGGTAGTGGGGGAATAGGAGGCGTCGCCTCGGGAATCGGCTCGAAAAGAGCAACTAATTCCGAGCACTGAATTAAATGAACATACATTTAATAAACAAATATAAATGTCTAGTTATCAACATATTGTCCCGCTTTTCCGCGCAAATTGCTCCATGTAATATAAAGCAACTAAACGAACGGATCGCGGAAATCTAATAAATTTTGTCTTCCGTTTCCGCGCTTCATGTAATGGCACCCTGATTGGTGGAGTTATGATAAACTGTTGGGGAATTTTTTTATAAGAAAGTCTCTTCTATTATGACGCATCCTGTGCTTATTTTCAAAATTTTAATTTAAATCGATATAATTTTAGTTGTCTTAGGTTCCACCAATGTAGATTAACTCTAATCTCGGTTAAACTTACGCTTTATCTTTCTCTAGTTTTAAAAATTAAAAGAAGATAAAAAGTAAGTTGACCCGAGATTAAAGTTAATCTACATTGATAGAATTAAGGCTTACTGAAGTTTTTTTGATGCTAATACTAACTTCATAATGGCGGAAAATACAAACGGATATGCGTAGATAAGTATTTACATACAACATGTCTACAACGGTCTTAGGGTTATCGCACACAAAATGCATAGTTGTTTATTGCTTTATATTGCTTTATATTGCTACTAAAAAGTTGTCGCACATCTCTATTCTACTTGATTTATGTTCATTGCGTGACATGTGTATCCATGGGTCCCCATATATCTGATTTATGTATGATTTATGTATGATTTTACCATGGGTAATAATTTTAAAAAATTTATATTTATATGTATATATATATATATATAATATACAGGGTGGACCATTTTAATCCAACCAGTCGAATATTTCGAAAACCAAGCCCGGGAGAGAAAAATTTTTCAGACAAAAGTTGTTTGGTTTCGAGGGGACCATAAGATGATACCATTGGTTTGACCTTGAAGAATTATTTGAAAGTCACATGAAAATCACCTCAATTTTTTTAAATGGCATCCCCTATTTTTTATTGCATATTCTTGTAGCTTATCTCGAGACCTTTCCAAAACACTATAAATAAATGTTTTTTCGTTAAATATTTTCCGAGTTATAAGGCTTGAAATAATTTCTTAATTTTACAAAAACTATAAAATATCTCGTAAAATATTCACTTTTCGATGATCTTACCTCAATACTTTTATGGTCGAATTAATATTTTATGTTTACTGTTACGCACAATAACTTATGGATGTTCTACGATTGGTTGAACTGTTCTACATTCTCATTCATTGACTAATTCTTAAAGGCGATGGCCTTTAAGGCCCCAGCATACGAAGTTCTGTAGCCGTAACGTATTAGGTGCGCAACTAAGTTTCCGGGTTTTTTTTATCAATGAAAAATGGAAAATTTCAAGAGAAATACAAAAAATGGTTTATTCAAAGTATCGTTCCCCGCTAGCTACACATTTTTGCAATTTCTCTGGCAATACATGAATATTGCGACGATAAAACGACGCGTCTTTGGACCGAAACCATTCATCCAACCAATTTTGCACTTCTTCGAAATTGGCCAAGTGTAGCCCAGCCAAGTCATGCGGCATCGACCGAAACAAGTGATAATCAGAAGGGGCCAGGTCTGACGAATACGGCGAATACGATGTAGGAAATATATGGACGGAGCGGAGGAAATATATAAACAGCATTTCTAGGCGAGGGATATGAAGCCTGAGAAGAGAAATCTCTGAGAGAAATCTCTGACGGCCATACTGGTTCATCATGTTTGAGCATATACAGGATTCAGAACAACCTTCTAATATTGAAATGTCGTATTGAGTGAATTCTGAGATGATTTTTCCTGTACCAAAATTTTTTCCGAAGCTTAGTTTTTGAGTTATAAAGAAAAATAATTAACGAATTACGGAACGAGTACGGAAGATAGGCGCAACTCACCGCAGGTGATTACGTGAGGCTCAGCTTATCGCTATACGTATACGATACACAAAACACACGTACATGACACATTCTCTTTCTCTCTCTCTCACTCATTCACTCTCACTCTGACTTATTCTCACTCTTGCTCACTCACTACTATTTATTTTTGTAATTGAAAAACTAAGCTTAGGAGATAATTTTGCAAAGAAATGACAGAATTGTGTCAGGAATACATTTTTCTCAATCACTTATCTGTAGAGATGCGACAACTTCGTGTTATTGTAGTTATTGTAGTTTCTTGAGAGATAGATGGATCGTAATCAATATTTCTTGTGATTTTCCCAACTTTTATGTAGATATTAAATCGTTTCCACTGACAATTCACAGCTGAGTAATTAAATGCAAAATATTCTTTTATAAACCTACGTTTCACACATTTTCACTCACGTTTCACTCAATTACTCACTAATCACTGTCGATCACTACCGAGTAATTATTTGACTGAAAATCACTCAAAGAAATACACAGGATACACAACACACGTGTTTACTTGGCAATAGCAAACAGTCGACTGATTTTTGGTTATGATTATGGGTGTACGCCAAGTAAACATAAGCTCGGTGGTGATCGACAGTGATTAGTGAGTGAAACGTTAGTGAAAATGTGTGAAAAGTTTATAAATGTGGAGTCTACATGGCAGACATCGAAGAAACAAATATCTACGATCATATATGTGTTAAAGATTGACATACTGTGACTTTAGTTCAGATTCCAAAACTTTTTATTCTACTAATCATAAAAATTACAATCAATTAAATTATATACTAATATATAAAATTTTTTTTCAAGAATTTAAGTTGTAACAAATTTTGTGCAACAACAGAAAAAGGAGAATATTTGGCAAAAGTTCTCTGTAGCAATAAAAAAGATATCTAAGAAAACATGTCAAAAAGATTCATTTTTAATAATTTAACTTAATTAATAATAGATTTAGTTATTATGATAGATTAGGTTAAATTCCAATATATTACCAACTGAAAATTCTGTAATTTGGAATATTGTATATATTTATTGTAATTTGTAATATTTATAATATTGTATATATTTATAAAAAATATATAATTTTCAGTGTTACTGTGTATTAAAACATAATAACAAGTAATAAAATTTACAAAAAGGTTTAGTAATAATAATGAAACAAATTGAGGTATGACAAAAACAATGGAAAAAATTGCGAGATTACAAAACGACAAGAGATCGGACATATTCGAAAGCATTGCATTAAATTGACATGTGTATTAAAACCACAGTTTATAAGAATTTTGTATCAGTAACAGTAGTAGATAAAAAATATCCATAATTGATTCATCGTTCAGAGGCGAGAAAGAATCGAGTCGTTGAAAAAAAGATTATGAGAGTCCACGGTGGTCAAAATCAAAATGGTGACGTGGAATGTATACAAGAAATGTGATTATTTAAAAACATTAATCATGTAAGACAAATAGCAAAAAATGTGCCAACTTACAGTAATGTATGGATTCCAAATTAAATTGTTAATTGCTTCTAGAATTTGACACGGCTCTCCGTTCATTATCTAGTCTAGTCTAAGTAAACACCGAAGGATTAGTACTCAAGGAGATGTTCTCATTACAATGTCACGATATAAAATAAGATATTATACTTAGAAAGAACATTTCACAATCAAAGTATTCACGAAAGATAGGAAATAATAAAAACAAAGTCATGAAACAACGAAACAATCAAATCTATTCGCTAAGAATATCATGATAAACATTGTCAAGTAAACCAGTACCGTTATTTACATTAAGTCCATTTCTTTGTTCTTTTATGTAGATCATTTCCGAGATAAGTCTTTTGTTGAAATTTGGTTTATTATCTAAAATCTTGACGTTTTCCCTGTCAAAATTTCAAATTTAAAATATGCAGATATAACAGAGTATTTAGCTGAATCATTTGATGTTGCTCATATGTTCCTTAATTTTAATTGTGAGCCGTCTCTTTGTTTATCCAACGTAAAATGCAGCGCAGTCATTACACGAGATTTTATAGACAGCCCCTCCGTTGTGCGCCACCTTGCCGTGGTGGAGGGGCTCCCCTGGGAGAAATCCCAGGGGTCTAAGAGCGCACACATGGAAGGAATAACCATGTTAAAAAACCCGGGCAGGTCGGGCTCGTGAGGAGGGTTATCCCAGCCGACCTAGGAGTGGAGTCTCCGAAGTAACCTCCCGTGGAAGACAACCACGTTAAAAAATTACAATTTTATGGACGGTATGAATTATAAAAGGAATAGTTTACCGCCTCAGGGGAGTCGGACCCCCAGAGGCCGGCGTGGGGGGGGGGGTGGTGTGGCCTTCCCCATGTCGTTATCGAGCGACACACCGGGCAGGGGGTGCGACGCAGGCCCCCTGCCCAAGAATGCACCTGCGGGTGCGGGTGCGGGTCTCCAGGCCCTTCTTGAAAGAGCTCTGGGGATTCTAGAGGGGCTCCTCCACTTGATGGGGGAGCGGGGATCCACCACAGGGGCGTATGTTCCGTCGTACGCCTCTGTGGTGAAGGGAGCAGGGAGGTCTGGGTGTCCCACACGGACGGTGGGCACCCAGACCTCCCCGGAGGTTAGTGCCCCCCCCCAGGTGCTTCAAGTGCCTGGGGCGGGGGCACATTAGAAGATGGTGTCCCTCCACCGCCGACCGAGGCAACTGCTGCCTCAGGTGCGGGGTGGAGGGACACAAGGTTGGGCAGTGTGCGGCTAAGGCCGCACACTGCCCAAAGTGTAAGGAGGAGGGGCTTCCCGCCTCCCACCGTATTGGTGGGGGCGGGTGCCCAGTGGTTCCCCCTCGCGAGGGAGGGGGTCGGAGGAGGAGGAGGAGGGGGAGAGTCATCCCCCCTCCTCTGGTGGTACCTGGGGAGGGGCCCCCGCTTGTCGGGGTGTCCCCTCCTCAGGAGGAGGTTATGGAGGTGGTGGGCTCTCCTTCGCAGGAGAGTCCACCCCTCAGGACGGACTCCCCTATGGAGGTCGCCACCAGCGGAAGCGAAGGTTCCGCGAACACGGTGGTGATCTCCGTGGGGGGGGGGGGCCTCCGCGGGGTCTCCTACGGGAGTCCCCGTGGAGGTGGATGGAGGTGAGGGGGAGAAATCCCCCCCTCCCTCCCATGGAGGACGGTGAGGAAAGGGGGGAAACCCCCTTCCTCCCATGGAGATGGGTGGGGGAGGGAGGGTCTCCTTCCTCCCTCCTCCCCAAACATGGGGGTCTCAGCTGAGCCCCCCAAGTCTGGAGTGGTCCTCGCCGACTCCGTGCCGGCAGAGGTATTTATGGAGGTTAGGGAGGAGTCGGGAGATGTTAAACTCTCCCGCCTCCTTCCTGCCGTCAGCCTCGAGAGGCCAATGAGGTTGAGGCGGCGCCCGTGAGGGACGCCTCATGGGCCATCTCGACGGCCAGGAAGGTGGGGGCGGCGGCCCTTTCGGACGCCGACCCCCCGGCCGCCAGGGTGGCCAGGAAGTGTGGCCATAAGGGGGAGACGAAAGTCCCCCCCAAAGCTGCAAAGAAAGAGGGGGGTATTTCCCCCCTCAGGAAAGAGGGGGAGGTGGGTGCTCGGGTTTTCCCGGGTCCGTCGTCTGGAGGGGTGGTGGGGGTGGTGGCGGGGAGACCCGTCTCATTCGCCCTCCTCCACCGCCCGTCCTACACGACCTGGGACAACATGGTCAATGCCATCGAGCACCAGACCTGTCCCCCTCAACATCGGGAGATGTGGAGACTTCTCCGGGAGGAGGTTGGGCGTGGGGACCCTCGGGTTGCCGAGGGTCTCCGCAAAACTAAGGGGGGGGACACCGGTCTTAATTTTGACGCCACCGTCCTCCCCCAGGGCGCCGATAGCGTGGACGTGGTGAAAGCGGCCGTCACGAGATTGGCGGTGGAGCACCCTGGTTGGGAGCTCCGCTGCCACGTGACGGCGGTCCCGCCACAATATCGGCGCCCTCCTCCTCCCTCTCCCAAAGTCGCCTCGACGCGGGGGTCCGGGGAGGGTGCTAGTAAGGCGCCTCCGGATTACCGCCTCGAGGCGAACAGATTCTTTCTGAAGTGGGTGAAGGAGGGGGAGGGTCCTCCCTCCCCGGTAGACCTTCACCCGCGGAAGAAGAAGAAGGCAAAGGGGTGACTGGGCTTCACCCAGTCACCCTATTAGCCCCCCACAACATCCGGGGGGCATTTGTGGTTTCCCCCCTCCTAACATCTGGGGGGGATTGGGGGGAGCACTATCGGCCGGCCGAGAGCGGGGGCTCTCGGTCGCGCCGATTCCCCCCAGCGTGGTGGAGGAGAAGCCGCTGGTCACGGTTCCTCCTCCAAATTACGAGACGAGGCCCGGTCGGGCCAGCCCGAGAGGGGGAGAGAAGCATGCCATATGGTGATTCCTCTCCCCCTCTCGCTAAGGGCCGGGTTGGTAGACCCGGGGGGGTTTTAGTGGGTATGCCGGCTAAATACGGTGAGTCCCACATAACCCGAGGGGTTCCCCCGAACCCCTCGGGTATCCATAAAGGATTTCCCCCTCGACAACAAAAAAAAAAAGATTTTATAGACAGAATTCATATTGCAAAGATGAGAGTTCGTGTCTTTCTATGCTTCAATCTGCTTAGCTTGTTCAGTTATTCACGCCTATATCCGACTGTATATGCAGTTCCCTTTAAAATATGAGCCAAGGAATATTTCTTTGAAATATTCCTTATATAGGGAATAGCGATAAATTTTTTAGTAGTATCGTCGTCATTACAATTCTCATTGTGTGTGTTTTCGTTCTTTACCTAAATTTATCATCGGAAAGTTTTTCAAGTCTCAAATTAATTAAAATTTTTAGATGAAAATTTTGATAAATAAATTTAACACAGTCGTAACTTTCCGAAAAATGAACTTCTGCACACATAGAATGCGAAAACTGTTACCGCGCGCAAGAAATCGTAGGTACTATTTTTCTGTAAAAGCTGAGTTCATCGCTATATATTGAGACGCAATATAATCGATGAATTTAGTTCTTACAGAAAAATAGTACATTATACGATTTTGTGTGCGTTTTGTATATGTATAGAATTAGTATATAGAATATAGTATATAGAATTAGATTGATTTTTAATACAGAGAAGTGTATATAGAACAATTATCAGAGATAAAGATTCCAATCACAAGAAATAATCACTGACCGTACATCGAGTCTGCTGTACTCCATTCTGTTGAATGCAGGCCAACGAATAAGGCGATGCGTAACAGACGTTATCCAATGACATGCAAACACAATAACCGACAGCAAACTGGCATTGGTGATATCTTGATAATCGTTTATTCATACAACGTTTCGACCCTTGGATTGGGTCCTTTTCAAGTATATCTAAAAATGTATAAAATGTAGGACAATACAGGCTTACAACGCAATATTATATAATAATGTTAGCTTATGACTTACATAGGCGTCCGCTTAGAGCAACACATACTTTAAATTAATGAGCACAGATAAATTAATAATTTGCTATGGAACTAACTAATATGTAAAATAGCGTCTGATGTTGGTGACGGTAAAAGATTTACTGAGACTGAAGGTGTCTTTTCCAATGAGCAGTCGAAGAAAGGGGGACAAACATAAATAAGTTAATAAATATATGTAAGAAAATAGCGACAAAGAAGCGATGTTTATAAGTCAGAAGATAAGTCAAATAGTTAAAATATCGGTTAGAAAACAGAAAGAGCATCTAAACAAAAGTCATGAATTTTATAAGCTATTTAATAATCCGTCATATATGGCAGTCAAATTTTCAATGTCTTTCTGTGAGTTAATTTTGAAGTCACATTTTTTAATAAACATCATTTCCGCAATCTCCCTTTTCTTTCTATGAGTCTCTTTGTGTAAAACTTTCGGGTTATCCCAGTCGAAGTCGTGTCCCAGGGATAATCTATGTTTGCTTACAACGGAATGATTAGATGTGGATTTTTTAATGTCGTTGCGGTGTTCGTTTAACCGAGTTATTAGATGGCGTTTTGTCTGTCCTATGTAGCGAGCACTACAATTCGAGCATGTGATTTCGTAGACTACATCGGTTTGTTTGAGAATATTAAGTGTGTCCTTTCCTTTTTTTATTATACAATTCAATTTGTTGCATACGGAGAATACAACTTTAACATTCGTTTTATTGAGAATGCGTTCTATGTTTTTCGAAATTTCTTTAGTGAACGGCACCACGATGTAATTTCTAGGGTCAACCTTGGTTTCCTGCATGTTAATATTATTTTTTCTATTTTTTAATTCATTGAGTCGTTTATAAATGAGACGATTAGTGATTTGTTCCGGATAAAGGTTGTTGCGCAACAGTTCTTTTATAGTACAAATGTTATTTTTGTGAAACCTTTCATCTTTTACCGTCACCAACATCAGACGCTATTTTACATATTAGTTAGTTCCATAGCAAATTATTAATTTATCTGTGCTCATTAATTTAAAGTATGTGTTGCTCTAAGCGGACGCCTATGTAAGTCATAAGCTAACATTATTATATAATATTGCGTTGTAAGCCTGTATTGTCCTACATTTTATACATTTTTAGATATACTTGAAAAGGACCCAATCCAAGGGTCGAAACGTTGTATGAATAAACGATTATCAAGATATCACCAATGCCAGTTTGCTGTCGGTTATTGTGTTTGCATGTTATTTTCTAATCACTGGCGAAGAAAAGATTTTTCATATATTTTTGGTTATCCAATGAGCATACAACTTT
>CABEGB010000112.1:0-59918 GCA_901521435.1 Crematogaster levior | reverse complement strand
GATTTATACCTTGATCACCTCTCGCCAATCGCTTTTCCAAATGAGTGCCCGGGCCGCAAAACTGATAGCCGGGAATATGTAACTCGAAAGGAAGCTCGTTTCAGCAGACTGCCGCCTTTTAACTAAGGCACTAGATTATATAGGTATTCTCATCTCCGCCATTTTGGTTTCTACTAGATGGAGAATTATCGCATATATAGTACAGTATAGCGTATAGATTATATAATCTAGTGCCTTAGTGTTACACATGTACGCTATACTATACTATATACGCGATAATTCTCCATCTAGTAGGAACCAAAATGGCGGAGATGAGAATACCTATATAATCTAGTGCCTTACTTTTACGGATTTGCTCGACGCCGTTGCTGACATGCACCGCAATTCTTTATCAATGGCGGCGGACCGTCAATATGTGTTTGATGACATGGTAAATTATAATGTTCCAGGCACGACGATGTTGTTGAATTTCGGGATCCGCTCTAATATCTTCTGTAAGTTTATCCCACACATAATCTATGTAATTAGAAAACTGCCGTAGTAGAATGATCTTCGGTATTTACTTCAATTGTTCGGCGGTTAAATCGTAACTATCACTGTCATCCGTCAGAAGCAAAAACATTTCGAATACTGAACGACTCGGTTTTGCGCACCTATAAATAGGCATGTTCTCACGACTCCGTCATTGCATTTTTTGTTGCAAATATGCGGTTCGTGCAACAATCGCCGACGATCAAAGTGACTAATTTCGACGACAGATTACGGTCGATGGGAAACAACGCGGAAAAGCAACGCAAGCATGGTACGATGCTACCGAGTACTATACGCGCGATCGTTTGCGACCTTTCGAATTATGGTAAAACTAAGGCACTATAAACGTGAGTATTCTAGTCTGCGCCATTTTTATCCTATTCCCCCACTCCTTGCCCTCTCGCCCCTTTGTCGCTGAGCTGAGAAGTTTATGGTGATTAGGTTATGTCTTCTAAGCTGCTCGAACTTTGTAGCTCCGTTCATATTCTAAAATCATCTAAATACTATTATAATATTGCTGCAGGATTTGCGAGGAGTGTTTGTTGTTCAGATTATTTCTAAGTAAGGTGTTAAATGTATATCATTTGAAGAAAAAATTGAAATTTATTATTTGCGAGTAAATTGTAATGTTGTTTATATATTATAGTTGTTTATCCATAAGTTATGTATTTGTTTTACAGCAAGTCTTTTACGCTAGAATGTCAGAATGGAGTAATTGTAACAACAAAAATATGTAAAAATGGAGTAACTGTAGCAACGAAAATATGTTATCTGGAAAGAACGACGAGGTAATCATTTTTTTGAATTGTTCAATTTATCATTTACATTATGTGCTTTCCAGCAAGACAGTGTAACACAGTGTCCATTGAGATACACTGATATGATCTTTCTGATAATAGACTAATAGACACTGTGTCAACTATGTTACTTGTTGGAAAGCACCCATTAAATGCAATTCGTAAAGTATCAAATTTCATATTATACGTCGTTGTGACTTATTTAGTTATTTTGTAACAAACAAACCATAAAATGTGAGATTCTTGCTATGCAATGTAACTATTTTGAAGTTATATCCCTTAACTTCGTTACACTGAAAAATCTGGTACGTATTGAAATACAGAGCAATTGATTCAAAGCATTGCAAATTTAATTTATATTAATAAAAGATTTATGTAGTTTGCACTTTACGTTTTTGTCAATCAAATTTTTCATGAATCCTATGTTTATATTTAATCTACTGATAATATATACATAGTATAAACGTGTTTTACTTTACTTTGTTTACTTTAATTCATTTCAGAACTATAGAGATCAAGAAGATGTTGAGCCAATTACAGAAAACAGCATTTTGTTGATGATGGCAGAAAATCAGTCTCTGAAGCAGCAGTTGGAGAGAATGCATACAATAATAAAATGCTTTGCTCATTATCAAGCAATTGCTGAATACCTACAGAAATATAATGTTAAATAATATAATCGATATTAATGTACAATATTTTTAAAGCTGTGTGCATTAATTATATATTTATGATTTGTATGAATTGTGTATATACGAGGGCGGTCCGATAAGTACTTAGCCTCACCGCCCGATGGTGCCAGTATAGCAAGAGAGATTTACTATCGTGTAGTACATTCTCGTAAACGGTTACTGTCAAAATTTCAGCCGAATCGGACTCGTAGTTTTGTTTTGATCGCGTGTGGAAGCGGTTGTGTTCGCGGATTTTAGAAAAATGGAAAAAGAGCAATATCGGTCGGTTTTGGTCGAATTGCACTACGAACTGCTGCCCCATCCACCGTATTCTCCAGATTTGGCCCCGTGCAACTTTTTTTGTTTCCAAACTTGAAAAAGTCACTCGCCGGGCAGAAATTTGAGTCAAATGAGGAGGTCATCACCGCCACGGAGGCCTACTTTGCAGACCTCGAGAAAACGTATTTTTCAGATGGGTTAAAGAAGTTGGAACATCGCTGGGTCAAGTGTATCGAGCTAAAAGGAGAATATGTTGAAAAATAAATCGCCACTTTTCCAAAATTTTTGTTTTTCTTTTGTAGGCTAAGTACTTATGAGCCCTGTCTGCCCCAATGGGTAGACAGGTGCGGACGCGGTTTAA
Organism: Crematogaster levior; assembly: GCA_901521435.1. Taxonomy (NCBI): domain Eukaryota; kingdom Metazoa; phylum Arthropoda; class Insecta; order Hymenoptera; family Formicidae; genus Crematogaster; species Crematogaster levior. Next base: position 57,279 of record CABEGB010000112.1, on the reverse strand, counting down.
CATTCCGTCTGGTGCAGGTACTATCCGGGCATGGCTGCTTCGGAGAATACCTGCACCGGATCGGCCGGGAGCCTACGACGCGGTGTCACCACTGCGCGGCCGGCAGGGACTCGGCGCAACACACTTTGGAGGAGTGTCCCGCATGGGACACAGAGCGCCGGGCCCTGACCGATGTGGTTGGCACCGATCTCTCCCTCCCTTCCCTTGTTAGGGGAATGTTGGAGGGAGAGGAGAAGTGGAGGGCGGTCTCCTCCTTCTGTGAGGTTGTCATGTCGCAGAAGGAGGAGGCCGAGAGGATAAGGAGAGGGGAGGTGGAGGTGTTACCTCCTTCTTCCCCTCCCCCTCCCTTCCAGAGAGGGGGGAATATGGATGGAGACGGCGGGGGTCCTCCTCCTCGCACATTGAGGAGGAACATGCGCATCCCCCGCCGCCTCCCAGCCCATCTACGGGCGTGGTAATGATAGGGGTGGTCCCCCGAGGGCCAGGGCAATCTTGTCCTGATCCAAGTAAAAATAGGGGGACCCCCCTAGGGGAGGGGGACTTATTCCCCCTCCCCATCTTCTCAAGAGGGCCGGGAGGGAACCTCCATCTTTCCCTCCCGGCGGGGGGTTGCCCAGGGGCGGGGGCTCCTGGGCAATTCCCGCCCCCCAACACCATCAGGAGGGGCGGGGGAGGTTTCGGGGTGCCGAACCTCCCCCATATCATCTGTACAGGTAAGGGAGGTGGGGGGTCAACGCCCCCTGCCTCCCCAGGAATGAGGCCGTACACGGCCGAAGTCATGCCGAGTGGGAGAAGGGTGACTAACCTCACCCCCTCCCCGGGCATAGGCCGTATACGGCCACGCCCAAGGGGGAGCAGGACGAATGCCCTCTGGCGATACCCTGCTCCCCCTTACTATGGGCCAAGGAAGGCACCCCGCAGTGGTTTTAGTGGGTAGGCCGGGAGGGAACTCTTTCTTCCCTCCCGGAGAGTCCCACATAACCCTGGAGTACTCCCCCGGGTCTCCAGGGTACCTATAAAAGGTTTCCACTGCGTCACAAAAAAAAAAAAGGCTAAGTACTTATCGGACTGCCTTCGTATACAGGGTGTCCCAGACCACCCGTCTCACCCGATTTTTTCGTAAACGCGACATTTTATAGAAAAATGTTTCAAACAAAAGTTTTGTGACTTCAAGGGGGACATAAGATGGTGTCATTGGTTTGACCTTGAAGAATTATTTGAAAGTCACATGAAAGTCACCTCAATTTTTTTAAATGGCATTCCCTATTTTTTATTGCATATTCTTGTAGCTTATCTCAAGACCTTTCCAAAACACTATAAATAAATGTTTTTTCATTAAATATTTTCCGAGTTATAAAGCTTGAAATAATTTCTTAATTTTACATAAACTATAAAATATCTCGTAAAATATTCACTTTTCGATGACCTTACCTCAATACTTTTATGCACAGAATAATGAGAGGAATCAATTGGTGTAAAGAAAACACATAGTTGTTTTTAAGAAAATATATGTAATTGTTAATTACAAATTGCACATTTTTTGCAATTGTGCTCGCTTAATCGGTCGATCGATAAATCAAAACATGAATTATTCCCAAAACCGTAGCACTGCCGTTTATTGTCAGCGCACGTGGTCTCAGTTTTTCGTTTCCAGGTTCTTCCTCGAAGTTTGGATCACGAACACGGTTGAAATTGATTTCAATCTTAGATCGTACCCAAGTTCTGTTCAATTTTCGCTTCCCGAGTTAATTTTTCAACATTCATTACAGTTTACTGTATCACAATCCGTGATTTTTACTCTTCGCTGTATTTTTAATAACTTTTAACACTTGAGTATCCAAGTATTAGTTTATTTAGTTTTTATCTCTTCAGTCAACAATGTTACGTCTTTCTGAACGAGAACGCATATCTCTTTTGATGATGAGAGGCTGAGGCGATCGATTGAGATCGTACAATGACGTGAGACAGCTTTTCAATGAAACTTTTCGCAATGAAGGTGCCATTTCAAGATCTACAGTCGAGAGAACGATAAGGCGTTTCAACGAAATTGGAAGTGTTAAAAATCGTCCAGTATTAGGTAGGCCAAAGTCAGCAACAAATCCAGAAAAATCATTGGATGTTCTACAATCTTTCATCGAAAATCCGCATGATTCAAGTCGTAAAGTTGCTTTGCAACATGACATTGATAAAAAGTCTGTTCTTAAAATATTAAAAAATAATAAATTTCATCCCTATAAAGCCCATCTTGTGCAAGAGCTAAATGAGGATGATTTTGATAGACGCATTGAATTTTGTGAGTTGATGATGGAAAGAATAGACGAGAATTCTAACTTTCTATCAAAGTTCTATCATAGTTTTCTCAGATGAAGCAACATTTCAGATAAATGGCAACGTTAATCGGCACAATTGTAGATTCTGGTCTGACGCAAATCCTCACTGGATTGAAGAAACACGCACGCAGTATCCGCAAAAATTAAATGTGTGGGCAGGTATTCTCAATAATGCCGTCATTGGTCCATTTTTCATCGATGGAAATTTAACAGCTGCGAAGTACGAGGATATGCTAAGACATGAAATAGTTTCAGCAAAACAGGCAATCGTGGGGGACAATTTTGAGGACACATGGTTTCAACAAGATGGTGCTGCACCGCATTACGGAAGGAACGTCCGTCATTATCTTAGCACAATGTTTCCTGAGCGATGGATAGGTAGGAGAGGAGCTATCGAATGGCCTCCTAGATCGCCTGACCTAACACCTCTCGACTACTTTCTGTGGGGTTACTTAAAAGAAAGAGTTTACAAAACAAAACCACAAAATCTGGATGAATTACGAAATCGGATTCTTCAGGAAGCTGCTCTTATCCCTCATAATTATATTCAAAATGCCGTTTTATCTTTTTATCATCGGATAGCTTGTTGTCAAACAGTTGACGGTGCACATTTTGAACAATTGACATAAACCTCCCTACAATTGCCTTAGTTGATTATACACACACACCCGGTCTTGCACACGCACGCACGTACGTACGCACGCACGCACATACGCGCGCACACACGTACATACGCACACACGTACACACACACGCACGCACGCACATACGCACACACACCCTCCGCTACTGCGCAATCTCAATGACTACAAGGTCGCGCGCAATAAACACAAGTCACGTACGCCCGCAAGTTGCACGCCACACGTCGCACGCCCGCCTACACGCACACCCGCCCGCACGTCCGCACGCCCGCACGCCCTCACGACCGCCTACACGCACGCACGCCCGCACGCGCGTAAACGCATAACGCGCCGCCATGTAAAGTCGAGCGCGCGCACGCCACGCATCGCACGCACGCACGCACGCACGCACGCACGCACGCACACACACACACACACACACACACACAGCAGAGGGGGTTTGGAGTCGTTAACTACTGTGGAATTGACGAACCACGGGGTCCCTGTCTCTTCTGTGAAACACATTTGCACACACGCACACACACCCTCCGCTACTGCGAAATCTCAATGTTTAAATGATCATAACTCTGCGAAAAAAATCATAGAGACCTCTGCGACATTGCGTTGTTCTTGTCTCGAAAAGCTCTTTCGAACAAACCCTCACTCGATCCCATATTCCATTTAACATTTTTTCGCCTCTTTTTCCCCCACCCCCCGGGTGTGTTAAAATGAGCGTTTTTGGTGTTATGTGGTAGATTGTGTGATACTATTGTAACCCCGTAAATTTCAATCCGATATCTCAAACCGTTCAGAAGTTATTTAGGTGTCCCGGTACTTTTTCCCCACCCTGTATATATATATACAGGGTGACCCATTTTAACTTAGGCAGCCAAATAACTCGAAAAATAAGCACACTACGAAAAAATGTTTAGAATCAAAATTTCGTCATTTCGAGGGGGACGTACAATGACGTTAAAATCAGCCCCCCCCCACCCCTCCCCCTGGGCGGTGAGGGGGGGCAAGTTTGAAATCTTAAATGGGAACCCCTATTTTTTATTGCATATTCGGAATCTTTGGCTAAAAACACATACAATTTGTCTGAAACATTTTTCTCGATTCATGATAGATGGCGCTGTAATCGACGAAATTCAATTTCTTCGATTTCTCTTACTGAGAACCCATGCTTACGATTCTGCAATAAATTAACAATAAAAATACTACGTTTTCATTGTTAATACTCGAAATTAGTCTTAAAACAAACTTCTCATTATTTTTTATTACTCATTAATTACTTCTCAAGAAACTGCTTTTAGCGTAACCTGCCCTTTAGGCAACTTGAATGGTCCGAAGTACCGAGACATTTTGGACTTTCCATCTGATGGAGTTCCTCTAAGTATCCCTCCAAAATTTTGTCCATTTAGTGCCAAAGTTACAAGTGTTTATGTATTTTTTTAACATTTGTACTCTGATAAAATTCTGGTAAAATGGCAAATTATACGCCTACAGAAGTAGTCGATATTCTTATAACCTTTGGTGAATGTGGTAGAAATTACAGACTTACTGCCCGTACTTATGCGGAGCGATTCCCAAATCGCCGCCATCCTACTGATCAACAAATTATAAACATTGAAAGGAGATCTCGTAATAATCCACTTCATCGCGAAAGGCGAAGGAATAGACTTCATAATAATAATGACCCTAGATTGCTCGCAGTTTTGGCTATGGTTCATCAAAATCCCCATATTAGTACCCGTCAAATAGAACGAGAACTGGGAATCCCTCAAACTACGGCACATAGATTGTTACGATCAGTCAATTACCATCCGTATCATATTACTCTGGTACAGGAATTAAGTGAGGCCGACTGCGTACTCAGAGTACAATTTTGTAGATGGGCTCTTGAGATGTTAGATCAGAATCCAGATTTTTTTAGTAATGTTTGTTTCAGTGATGAAGCAACATTCATCAGCAATGGTAGTCTCAATAGGCATAATTGCCACTATTGGTCACCAGAAAATCCACATTGGTATCGTGAGGTGCTTAATCAACATCGTTGGAGTTTATATGTATGGGTAGGCATTTGCAATGGCCAAGTCATTGGACCTCATTTTTTTGAACGTCCAATTAATAGTCCAATGTATTTAGAATTCCTCGAAAATGATTTGCCAGCATACCTAGAGAATGTTCCCCTTGCAGTTAGACTAAATTTATGGTATCAACAAGATGGTGCTCCTGCTCATTATGCTCGTATTGTACGGATGTTTTTGAATCAAAGGTTCCCAAATCGGTGGATAAGGCGGGGTGGACCAGTTCTGTGGCCTCCGAGATCACCGGATTTGAACCCCCTTGATTTCTTTTTATGGGGATACGTTAAAGATGCAGTGTATAGTGAAGCTCCAACGACAAGATTGAATATGATGGAAAGAATAAGAAGAGCTTGGGAAGCTATAACTCCTTTAATGCTAGAAAATGTACAACGTAACTTTCGCTGTCGATTACTGTTATCCTTAGAAAATAATGGTGCACACTTTGAGCATCTCCTCCATGCGGAGAGAGCTGATAACAATGCAATCTTGCCTTAACTGGTTGGGTCACCACACGACCTTGCCTTCACTGGCTGGGTCACTACTTGACCTTGCCTTAACTGGTTGGGTCACCACACGACCTTGCCTTCACTGGCTGGGTTACCACACGTTCAAGCACCCCGAATTGTGAGAGGCGAGGGGACTCACGTTAATCAAGCACCCCGAAGGGAACAGAAAACTGCTACGTCCACGTCGTTGTTCCTGGATTACGCTAAAAGCAGTTTCTTGAGAAGTAATTAATGAGTAATAAAAAATAATGAGAAGTTTGTTTTAAGACTAATTTCGAGTATTAACAATGAAAACGTAGTATTTTTATTGTTAATTTATTGCAGAATCGTAAGCATGGGTTCTCAGTAAGAGAAATCGAAGAAATTGAATTTCGTCGATTACAGCGCCATCTATCATGAATCGAGAAAAATGTTTCAGACAAATTGTATGTGTTTTTAGCCAAAGATTCCGAATATGCAATAAAAAATAGGGGTTCCCATTTAAGATTTCAAACTTGTCCCCCCTCACCGCCCAGGGGGAGGGGTGGGGGGGCTGATTTTAACGTCATTGTACGTCCCCCTCGAAATGACGAAATTTTGATTCTAAACATTTTTTCGTAGTGTGCTTATTTTTCGAGTTATTTGGCTGCCTAAGTTAAAATGTGCAATTTGTAATTAACAATTACATATATTTTCTTAAAAACAACTATGTGTTTTCTTTACACCAATTGATTCCTTTCATTATTTTGTGCATAAAAGTATTGAGGTAAGGTCATCGAAAAGTGAATATTTTACGAGATATTTTATAGTTTATGTAAAATTAAGAAATTATTTCAAGCCTTATAACTCGGAAAATATTTAACGAAAAAACATTTATTTATAGTGTTTTGGAAAGCTCTTGAAGTCAGCTACAAGAATATGTAATAAAAAATAGGGGATGCCATTTAAAAAAATTGAGGTGACTTTCATGTAACTTTCAAATAATTCTTCAAGGTCAAACCAATGGTATCATCTTATGGGCCCCTCGAAACCAAATAACTTTTGTCTGAAAAATTTTTCTCTCCCGGGCTTGGTTTTCGAAATATTCGACTGGATGTTTTATAATGGGACACCCTGTATATATATATATATATATATATTGTATATTTGGAACAATGCAGTGTTTCTATACCATTTTTTTGAGATAGATTGTGAAAATTGTAAAAATTATTTTCTTTAAATAAAGCTCATGTGTATTAACTACGATAAGAATTGTTGGGAAAATTATCAAGAATTTATTAAGAAATTATATATTTCTTTATTTATATATTACGTACTATGTTTTTAACATTTTAATTTTTAACATTTGTAACATTTTAATTTTAATAAACATCTTAATAAACTCTTAAGCTTTTGATCGTTTCAAACTCGCGGTTCCATAAATATTTTTCTGTTTTCTATTATTTTCTGAAAAATTTTTTATGCAGTAAGACCGAACATTAAAGAAATGTATCACAATTTTTGTTTTCACATCACAACAATTTGGAAAAACAATATTGACGTATTTTACCAGATGTTCGATAAATGTAAAGTTTCCGTATCTTAAAATATGATCTCTATCAGTTTTGAATACATAATCGCAATGCAGTATTACGCAAAACGTTTCTAAACACGGATCTTTAAGACCGCCATAGTTTAATGCATTGGTATACTGTTTCGCTTTTCGAATAAAATCATTGTCGGGTAAATTCTTGCGCAACACAAATGCTATGCAATGTTCATAAATGTGCATTCATAATCGCATTTGTAGTACTGCCGGCTAAATAAAATAAATTTTTTGCGTCATAATCAGAAACAGTGCTGCTGAATTCATTAAAAGAAAACGTACATATTTGGATTTCATCGAGATTTATCTTGTTGACAGTCGCATGATTAAATGTCGAAGACGCTTTTGCGGATTTGTTTTTAGCATTACAAAAATCGAGTAAAAAATTGTCTGAGTCATTGCAATAATTTGTATGTTTTACATTCGATATGAATTGAAACACACTAATACTCTTTATGGCACGCAAGCATTTTAGTGTAGTTGGCATTTTTCCTTCTTTGTTTCTTATTTGCGAAAAAATGTTTTCCGTTGCATCCTGCGTAAAACGATGCCCTAATACAAAATCATATCCATTCTTAAATAAAAATTCTACGATGTCACAAAAAGATAATGTTGCCAATATCAACGCATAATTTAAAGGCTTCCAGTTTTTTTTCAAAAACAGTTTCACGGAATATATCTATAATTCTATGAAGAAAAATATATTTTGCATATCGCAGTTTCTCAAAGTAATTGAGGCTTTTCGTACTTGTGAGGATACAAGAAAAAACCATTCGTATATTAGTCGAATAAAAGCAGCAGTAGTTAGCGCGTCTTTTGGCAATGACTTTTCTTCGACTGCAATTTCTAATGCGCTTGCTGTTTTCGGAGAGAAAAAACGGATTGCGGCGCCCACATTCATTTTATCGAATTGAGAGGGATCAATATCTTCTTTATGTAAATGATGTAATCTTCGTATTTCTTTGCCACTGTTTATTTCGTAATGCCATAAAGACTTAATGTATGTACCATCGACTATTTTTGTCGGAAGCCCTTCATATTCCACAAATGCATCAGGCAGATATACTTTCTGCCTTAAAAGTGCAGATTTCAAATTTGTTAAAATGTGGTAAACGTCTGGAATTGCAAATACTTCGTGTTCATGAAATACGAAAGAATTTACAAGAGGCCCAGATTTATAAATATTAATCCCTAAAGAATTCCACAGAGTTCTGTTTCTGTTATCTAAATCTAACGACAATGCAAGAATGTGGAGACCGCAATCTTCAACACATGAAACGCATTGAAGAATAAATTCCTTCAAGATTTGTACATCAATTGATTCTTTAGGTGTCATGCAATGACTTGCTTCCATGGGTTTTTACTCCTCGAAGTAAAACTAAAAATATTTTTGTGCCAAAAACATCGCTAATGCCTCCTAAAGTAATAAATCCTAGAAATTTACCGCTGCTTTTATCGTAATCGACTTGTTCAAAAATTACCATTTCATCATATGATAATAAACAATATTTATCAGTTCGATCCATCATTTCTACTTTGAATCTAAGAAGCTGTAAAACATCGTCAAATATTCCAAAATTTATTTTAAAATCTTGCACTCGCCGCATGATAGTACTATAAGCAGGCAGTGGATAACCAGTACTACGAAGATAATTATAACCGTTCACTGACAGAGCGAACCTAAATTTAAGTCCTCTGATAATACTTTCGCTTGACCATTGTCTAATCGCCCTTGTTGCAGCATCTCAATTTGATCACCTAACTCAAAAACATTTGCAGCGCAGCATTCAATTCAGTTATTTGCTTACGCAATGCTTCATTTTCATCTTGTGTACATTTCTTGGCTATTATTGATGCAGCTTTCAATTGTTGTCGCAAATGCTCATTTTCACGTTTCATCATATTGTACTCAACAACAATCTGAAAATAATAAGAAATATTAAAGTCTAAAAATATTTACTTAAATATCAAAATATTATTTATATATATAATTATTATATAATTTGAATTATATAGAATTATTTAAATTTGATGGGCAAAGGTTTCAATTTGAGGCTGCTTTATGTTGCTCATTAATCACTCATACGATGTGTACAAAAGTAGTCACGCTCATAAATATAATAATAATAAATAAATGAATAAATAAACAAACAAATTAATATATCATTTCTTTTACCTTACTGTAATGTATCATAGAAACTTACGTCTTTCTCAGCAGTGGCATTTGTATTTGGTTCATCTGTTTCGTTTATATTCATTGCAGGTGGATTAGGTATATCGAAAAGTGTTGGTATGGCATTTGGTTTTAATTTTCGCCAATTATCTGCTCGACCAGTCTCAAACTGTGATTCTTCAAAATGTTTCTGAAATAAAAAAAACTGCTTATAAGATAAATGTCCTTATTGTGATTACAGTTATTCATATTTATGTAATTTCAAACGGTGACAAATCTAAACTACACTTAAAAAACGATCCATGATTCTAAACAAACAGAAAAAGCTACGTAAATTGGAAAATTTAAGAGAATAAACTTACTTCACAGAGGTACAATGATTTGGTTGGTGTCCAAGATTCTCTGCGGAGATTACGTATCCATTGCTGTCGACGAACATCATCCGCAGGAAATATAAATACTCGAACGCCTTTTTCTGGTCTATTGGTACAATTGACCGCAACGCAGCAAGGCATTTTGTATCTTTTTTTGTCCACAATCTCATAATTAAAATATATGTAAACAAAGAGTTCGAACAGCTTAACCATAACCTAATCACTGTAAACTTTTTAGCGTTCTTAGCTCAGCGGCAAAGGAGCAAGAGAGCAAGGAGTGGGGAAATGGGATAAAAATGGCGCAGACTAGAATACCTGTATCTTCAGTGCTCTAGTAAAACCAACGTTTTGATAAGTTTACTGGAAAGTCCACACGGTGTACGTTTCGAGAACGTGTATAAGTAGGTATACTGTGCGTGTTCTAACCCAAATTGGAGTGGGGGGTATGACGTCACAGGAGTGGGGGTATGACGTCACAGGAGTGGAGGTATGACGTCACGGGGGGGGTAATTAATTAATCAATTAATCAACCAATTAAATTAATCAATCAATCAATTAAATTAATCAACCAATCAATTAAATTAATCAAACAATCAATTAAATTAATCAATAAAATCAATCAATAAAATCAACCAATCAATTAAATTAATCAAAAGAATTAAATTAATCAATAAAATTAATCAATAAAATCAACCAATCAAATCAAACAATCAATTAAATTAATAAAAAATCAATTTCTCCTTATAATAAAATAACACCGGCACACAAAAAAAAAAGTGGTCTGTACTTTTGACCAAACCCACCTATCTATATGTATTTTGGCTCGCTGAAACCGAATCTGGAGGTCGTTTAGCCCGTCTACCTCTTGGTTTTGAGTAAATCGCAAAAAATAACGAAAAATCGCATTAGTAAGTGCGACAAAATTAGGAAAAAATTTTTTTTACTTTCAACAAGTAAATTTCTTATGTGGTTTGATGTGCTTAACCCAAATTTGAAGTTTATTGAGCTTTATCATCCATAGTATTGCCGAAAATCGCGAAAAATAGCTCAAATAGTAAAAAAAACGATTAAAATCGCAACAAATCGCGTTTATGAGCGTAAAGCAATTCGGGAAAAAATTTTCTGACCTTAATGAGGTATATTTATTATGTATTTTGATGCCCTGAACCCGTTTTTCAACTTTGTTGAGCTCTGTTACCCACAGGTTTTAGCGAAAATCGCAAAAAACCACGTTAACAAGCGTAAAAATCGTTGTTTTCTTATGCTTTTTTTCTCTTGTAACGAACTCTTTTATCTTCGAATGATCTATATAGCGGGTTTCTTTTCCTCTTCACTCCGGTCTGAATCGTTTCCCTTTTTAACGTCCAACAGAAATCTGCCATCATATTAATATCCCACCTTCCTTGGTACCGCTGCTCCATTTCACTTATGTCTTGATGGAATCGTTCTCCTTGTTCTTCGCTGTAGTCTCCGAGATTTTGAGGAAAGTAGTCAAGATGCGAGTGTAGGAAGTGCACTTTTAGACTCATCAAGCAACCTAACTTTTTGAAATTCTTCAACAAATCTTCAACCAAATTTCGGTAATCGGCACTTTTTTGATTTCCCAAAAAATTCTGAGAGACACTTTTGAAACTTAACCATGCTCTTTGTCATTCATTTGCTTAATAAAGTTTTCATCTTGAAAAAGCGTATGAACATCAATGGAAGATTTGCGGTGATCTAAAAATTGCAACCCTGATTCTAGGTCAACAATCGGGTTTCACGAAAAACCCCTGCTTTTTATGTTTGTGGGATAGTAGAGATAGGATAAATCACTATGTTAAGAAAGATTGGCCAATAAGAACCGAGTTTCATCCAGGATCAAAGAACATCATACGCGAACCATTGATTGATCCCTCCAAAATTTTACTACCGCCTCTTCATATCAAACTCGGACTGATCAAACAATATGTCAAAGCTCTAGATAAAAATGGTAACTGTTTTGGGTATTTAGAACTGAAGTTTTCCGCTATAAGTGATGCAAAATTGAAAGAAGGTATTTTCGATGGTCCCTAAATTCGTACGCTTTTTCAAGATGAAAACTTTATTAAGCAAATGAATGACAAGGAGCATGGCTAAGTTTCAAAAGTGTCTCAGAATTTTTTGGGAAATCAAAAAAGTGCCGATTATCGAAATTTGGTTGAAGATTTGTTGAAGAATTTCAAAAAATTAGGTTGCTTGATGAGTCTAAAAGTGCACTTCCTACACTCGCATCTTGACTACTTTCCTCAAAATCTCGGAGACTACAGCGAAGAGAACGATTCCATCAAGACATAAGTGAAATGGAGCAGCGGTACCAAGGAAGGTGGGATATTAATATGATGGCAGATTTCTGTTGGACGTTAAAAAGGGAAACGATTCAGACCGGAGTGAAGAGGAAAAGAAACCCGCTACATAGATCATTCGAAGATAAAAGAGTTCGTTACAAGAGAAAAAAGCATAAGAAAACAACGATTTTTACGCTCGTTAACGCGGTTTTTTGCGATTTTCGCTAAAACCTGTGGGTAACAAAGCTCAACAAAGTTGAAAAACGGGTTCAGGGCATCAAAATACATAATAAATATACCTCATTAAGGTCAGAAAATTTTTTCCCGAATTGCTTTACGCTCATAAACGCGATTTGTTGCGATTTTAATCGTTTTTTTTTTACTATTTGAGCTATTTTTCGCGATTTTCGGCAATACTATGGATGATAAAGCTCAATAAACTTCAAATTTGGGTTAAGCACATCAAACTACATAAGAAATTTATTTGTTGAAAGTCAAAAAAATTTTTTCCTAATTTTGTCGCACTTACTAATGCGATTTTTCGCTATTTTTTGCGATTTACTCAAAACCAAGAGGTAGACGGGCTAAACGACCTCCAGATTCGGTTTCAGCGAGCCAAAATACATATAGATAGGTGGGTTTGGTCAAAAGTACAGACCACTTTTTTTTTTGTGTGCCGGTGTAATCAATCAATTAATTTAAAAAAAATCAATTTTTCCTTATAATAAAATAATCAATCAATGAATCAATTTTTCGATTTCTACTTATAAAAATAAATAAATAAATAAAAATAAAACATAAATCACTCAGTTTTTATAAATTTACGATGTCGAAAGATAAGATATTCTAGTGCGTCACACGATAGTGTTTAAACATTGTCACAAATTTCTAAAATTTTTTCTTATCTTTTTTTGTTCAAAGGGATAATAAGGTCCAAACAAAGATTTCTCTTTTATAACTCCATAAATTACTTGGTTTTTTATAAATTTCTGACGCCGGAAAATAATATTAAATTCTTATTCTAATGCGTCACACGATAGTGTTTAAACATAGTGTTTAAACATTGTCACAAATTTCTAAAATTTTTTCTTATCTTTTTTTTTGTCCAAAGGGACAATAAGGTCCAACAAAGATTTCTCTTTTATAACCCCATAAATTACATAGTTTTTATAAATTTCCGCTGGAAAATAAGATTAAATTGTATTCTAATGCGTCACTGGCTTACGTGCAAGCCTTTCCGATTTTTTCTAAGAAAACATTAACGCGTTATCGACGTCTCAAAATAATAAAATGTGAAAGTGTACACATTGAGAGACTCAACTGTTTGCATGCTCCAAAAAAGAGTTATGCATTGAAAATATTTCATCAAATGAGGTTTGTATAACGGTACCTCTATGGTGGAAGTATACGGCATGAAACATTCCATAGATGCGGAGGAGTGACCTATAAGAATCATGCATTTTGTTTCAAACCTCCCAAACAACCTAAGCAACTAATGATATAACGCCGCTAAGAAAGTTTGTAACAGATGCGGAGGAGTGACCAATAAGAATCACGCGTTTTGTTTCAAACCTCCCAAACAACCTAAGCAACTAATGATATAACACTGCTAAGAAAGTTAGTAACAAATGCATGATTCTTATTGGGCACTCCTCCGCATCTATGAAATGTTTCACCCCGTATACTTCCACCATGGGTACCTCGAGCACCGATATATATTTGGCTGCTTGGAAAAATTAAAACGTTCCAAAATCTCAGTTTTGAACTGAATTTGTGGAGTGAAGAGCTCTTGTATATTAAATTTTTCAAGTGGAAAAGAAGCAAGAGAAGATGGCAGAAGAAGACATTGTGGAATATAAATTACCTTCTAAGATCGAGGAATATATTGAAATTGAGTACCCCGCCAGAGGTGTAAGTATATCATGTGTATCTATATAGTGTAAAATAATTAGACTCTTAATTCGCTCCATGTATTAAAAAATCATGTTTCGGAGTGTAGTTTACGTCAAAATCGTATTTTTAGTGTACCATGTTTAGGAAAGTTGACTAATTTATAATTTTAACCATGTGTTATTTGCAGTGGGTCTGGGTGGACAACATCCCAGTGGTCGAAGTACAATTAAAAAACGAGGTGCGAGTGAGAATTCCTCACGAACAGGTATGTATGACACATAGATGTAAATAATTTTTTCTCTCAGATTTTTAATTTTTATATTTATTTCTATTTTTAGGGATTTATACGCATGGACAAGATAAAAATCCGAGGATACGTAAGCATCACAAAAAGGAAGTACAAGCGAGAAAAGAAACGCTTAATAAGAGAGGGTTGGAGGAATTATGGTACGACACGGAGAGAGACCGATTATATTCGACGCCACTCGATATTTTCAGTCTTAGAAAGCTATTTGGTATGAAACCATACGATGAGGATCCACCGGAGGAGAATTGAGTAACATATTTTTGTAATTTTGTAATTTTTAATTTTATTGTAATGCAATTTAATTTTTTATTTTTACATATAAATTACACACACACACACACACATTTTTGTATAAATTACGCATAAACATTTCTTATGAATAAAATATTTTTTAAAATAATATAAAATAAAAACTTTTTTTCTCCTACAAGCGTGTATTCCCTTTCCCCACAAGCGCTCCCTTTCTTGCTTGCATGTCTTACAATATTTAATCTTAAATTTATTTTTTTTTTAAATAAATAATTTAATTAACTTTTTTTATCAATTTTTTTAAATCTAATTTATCTAAGAAAACAATATTGGATGAAATGGTATGGGGAAGAAATAGAATTAAAGTAATTTTTACCATTATTTATTGATGATGAATTGCATCATAACATACATTATAGGATCTAGAGCATAAGCTAATAGTTCACAATCTATTGTAGTAATTTTGATTTTGATATTGGCGCTATTAGAATGCTGGCTCATGGCTTCCGCGCGGATAGATTCGCTTTTGTTTTTGTCACCGAGCAGCGCCGGGCAAGGGCCGCGGCCAGTCAGTCAAGAACCAGACTCTGTATAGAACGCTCGATCATTATATTTTCTTTCAACTAAGTAACCGCCTAGTGTCTCATTTTACATCCCGCGAGAACGATTGATAACCCAGCCATCCTGAGAGAAGATCACCACAAACCTCAGAAGTGGGATCAGGATCGACTCAGCCGCAGAATCTTGCAAGGAAGAGGATTTCGGCGGCGAAAGAAAGAGAGAGCGTATTGATTGGAAACGGCAGCGAACGTATTGAGTGCGTTGAGTATATTGAGACCGAGACGGCAGAGATAGTGAGTGTTAACGTTTCGAATAGACTTCAGGGTGAACTATCGAGATGTCAGACCCGTGCAAGTTCAAGGTCACACAACTTAAAAGGGTGTTGCAGAAGCGGCAACTATCCACCGCGGGAAATAAGGCCGAGCTGGTGGCAAGGCTAAAAATGGCGGATCCCGAGGGAAGGTGGACGAGTGAGATAGAAAACGAAGAAGCGTGCGCGATGGCGTCCGGCGAAGACGAGGCGGACAAAGAAGACTTCCCAACAGTATCACAAGTAAGTGTGCGAGTGGACAGAGGCGAATCGGTGGAAGATGCCTCAAGGGAAATGGAGTGGCTGAGACGCGAGCAACGAGTGTTAGAGAGAGAGCTGCAGACCGCCGAGAGAGAGAACCGGCTACTGCGCGATCAAGTGCGCGACAGAGAAGACAGACCAGAAGCACAAACGAAGATCAGCGTCAAGGCAGTGAGTGAGTTGCTAAGCGACTTCAACGGAACGGAAGGACTGTTTCAGAATTGGGAGAAACAATTGAGATTGCTTATGCTAACCTACAAATTAGACACGAATAATGCAAAAGTGCTGTTGGGGACGCGACTTAAAGGAAAAGCGTTAGAATGATTCCATTCTCGTTCGGAACACATCGAACTGGATGTGGAAGGAATACTAGCGGAGATGAAAAAGATATTTGACCATCGGCAAAGCAAGTTGAAGCGACGGAAGCAGTTCGAAGAGCGAATCTGGAAAGCTGACGAAAACTTCAGTGCATATTACCACGAGAAAGTTATTTTGGCGAATCGAGTTCCAGTGGACAAAGAGGAGATAATTGAATATCTCATTGAAGGAATAACCAACACGCAGTTGCGGAATCAAGCGAAGTTACAGAAATTCACGTCAGAGGCCGAATTGTTGGTGGCTTTCGAGAACATCAGCCTTGCGGAAACCAAAGGACATTCAGAACGAGATTCCAAGGCGTGGATGAAAAACCAGAAGGGATCGCGAGCACAAGGAAAAAGGGAGACGCCGACGAAGAAGGAGGCAACAGAAGATTCCAGCGTGGCGCAAGCAAAAATACGGTGCTATAATTGTAGTAGATTTGGACATATTGCGGAAGAATGTAAGCTACCTAAGAGGGAGAAGGGCGCTTGCTTCAGGTGTGGTAAGATGGGTCATAAGATTAAAGTGTCCAGGTAAAGTAGAAACCGAGCAAATTAATTGTATACGCGTTATGAAAAGAGAAAACGAGTTTCAAAAGCAAGCCACGTTAAGATTTAGTAATACCCAGTTTAATTGTGAGATAGTGGTCGATGCCTTAATTGACACAGGGAGCCCAGTCAGCTTGGTAAAAGAAAAAGTAATTCCTAGTTGTTTAATTGATAGCGATAACGTGTCAAATAGATTTTGTGGATTAAATGGAAGCAAAGTAAATATGGTTGGCTCAACCGTAGTTGATATTGTTTGTGATAAAATAAAAGAGAGAGGGGTTCATCTCTATGTTGTTACTAATAATACTATGTCGTTTTCGATGATAATTGGTCGTGATCTCTTAAGGCCGTTTAGTCTGAGTACAACAATTGAACCCGATAGTGACTTGAATCAAGAGGTAAAGGAGATCATGAATATAGATGTGCTAGAGATGATAAACAATGTAACCGATTCGTTAATCATTAATTCCGAAATTCCGCAGAATAAACAGCTAGAGCTCAAGAGTATGTTCGAAAAAGAATATGTAAGTCCGGAGCGTCCGAAGGAGCCGAAGGTGGATGCAGAATTGAAACTGCAACTAAAGGATGTACAACCTTTCCACTTCTCCCCGAGACGACTCGCGTATGCAGAGAAGGAGCGGCTACAGAAAATATTAGACGAATTATTAGCCAAGGAGGTGATCAGGCCTAGCGAATCGGAATACGCATCTCCCATCGTATTGGTAAAAAAGAATAATGGCGAATATCGCCTGTGTATTGATTTCAGAACGTTAAACAAGTATGTAATGCGTTCGAACTATCCAATTCCCGTGATTGAGGATCAGATAAATGTCTTAAAGGATAAACATTATTTTACTATACTAGATTTGAAAGATGGGTTCTTTCACATCCGAGTAGCGGAAGAGTCAATTAAGTATACGGCCTTTATTACTCCTTTAGGACAATTTGAATATGTAAGAATGCCGTTTGGCTTAAAATCGGCTCCATGTAGATTCCAGAGATTCGTAAATGAAATATTGGATGAATTAATATGTTCAGGAGACGTAATAGCATATATGGATGATTTTTTAATTGCAACAAAGTCATTGGAGTATCATCTAATTGTGCTAAAAAAAGTATTTAAATTGCTAGTGGGAAATAAATTAGAGTTGAGAATTGACAAATGTAAGTTTATGTTCACTAAAATTGAATACTTGGGTTATTTGGTTACCTCAGAAGGTATCAGTCCAACGATTAGCGGCGTCGAGGCTGTTTTAAATTTTCCAATTCCTCAAAGCACGCGCAATGTTCAGAGTTTTCTAGGATTGTGTTCATACTTTCGAAAATTTGTAGAGGGATTTTCAGTAATCGCTAGACCACTTTATGATTTGCTTAAGAAAGACACGGCTTTTAAGTTTACAGAGATTGAATTAAAAGCTTTTGCAGAATTGAAGACTAAATTGACAGAGGCACCTATCTTAGCAATTTACGATCCACATGATCCAACAGAGTTGCATTGCGATGCAAGTAGTTACGGCTTCGGAGCCGTATTAATGCAAAGGAAGTCCGATCTCAAATTACACCCAATATTGTACTTTTCCAAGCGTACCTCAGATGCGGAAAGTCGTTATCACAGCTTCGAGCTGGAGACGTTAGCGATAATTTATGCGTTAAAACGATTTAGAATTTATCTGGTAGGGATTCCTTTTAAAATAATAACCGATTGTAATGCTCTTACGTTAACTTTGAAAAAGAAAGACATTAACCCTAGGATTGCACGCTGGGCATTGGAGTTGCAGAGCTACGAATACACAATAGAACATAGGTCGGGTAATCGAATGAAGCATGTCGATGCCCTAAGTAGGTCTTTTAATATTTGCATCACAGAAGATAATCCTTTCGAATATAATTTGTCTATTTGCCAGTTACAGGATAAAAGAATTAGAGAAATAAGCAAGGTGTTAGAGAAAACAGAGAGTTCGTTCTATGAAATGCGGAATGGAGTAGTGTATCGGAAAAAGAACGGGGATTTAAAGTTCTATGTGCCAGAAGCAATGGAAAGGAATGTATTGTTTAAGTATCATGATCAAATGGGTCATTTTGGTGTAGGGAAAACTGCGAGTATGATATCGCAAAATTATTGGTTCCCAAATTTAACGGCTAAAGTAAAACAGCATATCACGAATTGTTTGAAGTGTATTGCGTACTCACCGACTTCTGGAAAACCAGAGGGTACTTTACATTCTATTCCAAAGGGAAACGTTCCGTTCGATACAATACACATTGACCATTTGGGTCCTTTAGATAAACAATGCTTAAGTAAGCGATATATATTTTTAATTATAGACGCATTCTCGAAATATGTGAAATTGTATGCGACTAAAACTACTGCTAGCGGTGAGGCTGTACAAGCCCTGAGCGATTATTTCAATAATTATAGCAAACCTCGAGTAATTATTTCCGATCGTGGAACGTGTTTCACATCACAAGAGTTCGCAGATTTTATGGATAAGCAAGGAATTAACCACGTATTAATTGCGACGGGTTCACCCCAAAGTAACGGTCAAGCTGAACGAGTGAATAGGGTATTGATCCCCATGTTAAGTAAATTAACAAACAAAGAGGAAAGTAAACAATGGTATAAACTACTAAACGAAGTGGAGTACGCCATAAATAATTCTAAAAATAGAAGTACAGACGAGACTCCGAGCAAGTTGCTTTTCGGTGTAGACCAACGAGGTTCGATTAATGACGAGATCAAAGAATATCTAAATGCGAATATTAATGTTAGAATAAGAGATTTGAGTAAGATAAGAGATAAAGCAGTAGAGAAAATAGATGCGGCGCAGAAATATAACGAAAAATACTTTAATACGAAGCATAAGGAACCGGCTGAGTTCAAGGAAGGGGATCTCATAGTTTTACGTAATTTTGATAGCACTCCCGGGCAGTCCAAGAAATTAATTCCACACTTTAAGGGTCCAGTCTCATTCGTTGGGTCAAAAAAATCGAAATTTTTTGTTTTGCGGATTTCGATAGCTATTACTGTCTAAAATGTTGTGCTAAAAGGGCAAATCGATATTCGTTACGATTCAAAACTTACAAGTCATTGAGTCGACCCGTGCGGAAGCACGCATCGAGCGTCTCCCAAGGGTACGTAGCGCCGGCTAATATCCCACTACATTCGTCGACTATTCGGTCGATATCGTGTTTTTCTATGAAGAAGAAGAAGAAAGAAGAAGAAGAATTTTGAAGAAGCCGAAGGACTGCTGTATGGGCCTGGAATAGATGATTAGCTGTAAGTATCCCGATTTTAATATTTACATCGAGAAAACCAAACTGAAAACTTTAAACGCGTTTTTCTCGAAACCACTTTTTTCGTCCTTCCGGAAGTGATAACTCAGCGAATTTTTAATGAATCTTAATGTTTCTTTTTTTAAAATACGCGTAATTGTTTTCTCCATGGAATAGACTACAATCATGTCGATATATAGCATACTTTTTTTTTAATCGCGAAAAAAGTAACGAAAAAAATAGGTAAAAATGAAAAAAAATTTGGAACTGCCGCCATTTTGTAAATTTTGAACCGAATTAGTTTATTCTAGTCTATTCCTCAATGACAATCCTACTGAACAAGAAACGCATGACATTTTTTGTTTCAGATGAATTTTACGACCAGGGGAATTTCCGGAACGAGACATCGTCTTGCGCGCAGTGGTGTACGTCGTCTCGTGTCACGCCGCCGGAAATTGATTAAATAAGCTCAAATTTTTTTACAAACTTATTCAAAGTATTATAAATACATTTTAAAAAGGTTCAAGTTGATATGTTCTTTACTTTTCCTACAAAAAATTCATGAAAAATGCCTGTTTTTTGACCCAACGAATGAGACTGGACCCTTAAAGGACCGTACGTTATTAAGAAAGTCATGCGCAATAATCGTTATTTAGTAGCCGATAAGGAGGACTATCAGAACACTCAGAAAAAGTATCAAGGAGTCTGGGAATCGAAGAACATGCGGAAATGGGTAAGCCCTAACGGCAAAAATGCCCTATGAGTTCATTTATTATTATAGTTACTCTTAAGTTAAAAGCAAAGAAAATTAGAAATTAAGCGGGTTTAGTATTAAGGCAAATTATTGTAATCAGCGAGATCGAGGACGATCTATAGTCAGGACGGCCGAACTGTAGTAATTTTGATTTTGATATTGGCGCTATTAGAATGCTGGCTCATGGCTTCCGCGCGGATAGATTCGCTTTTGTTTTTGTCACCGAGCAGCGCCGGGCAAGGGCCGCGGCCAGTCAGTCAAGAACCAGACTCTGTATAGAACGCTCGATCATTATATTTTCTTTCAACTAAGTAACCGCCTAGTGTCTCATTTTACATCCCATCCTGCGAGAACGATTGATAACCCAGCCATCCTGAGAGAAGATCACCACACTATGATTGAAGTTTTATCATAAACTTGACGTAATATTGTAGCTGCATTACGTTTATCGATAAAATAATTATTACGCAAAATATCTATAAAATCTTTATATCTATCACTAACGCTTTTTATACTCTGACATAGCTTGAAATATACATGTTCGACACAATGTTCTAACTCGAACATAAAGAGTACGGTTGATGGCTTCATGTATAAGGATGTAGTGTAATGTTAGTTTTACAACGCTCACATCACGTATTGCAGCGAGTCCTACAGATAGATCTCCAATCTGTAACGGTGAAGTAGCTGTTGATTGCAGGAATCGTTCAATATCCACGCGTCTTTCGATGAATCTTGTCCACGTTGTATAGGGCAACACCATCTGATGTCCTCGGATATCTCCGAGAATTAATTCCACAGAAGACACGGGTCCCACTTTGAGGCCAATTTCCAAATATTTATGCGCCGTAGATGTCAGAGCAAATGTCCTTCTCATGATATGCATGTAGCGCGGGCATTTTTCAGAGATAGCACGTTTCCTGTAATGTAATTCCGATTTACCAAAAACTGAAACTATTATTGTATAAAATTGTGTAAAATATATATAAATTTATGATACTTACCCATCAGATCTTTTATCACATTCAATCGGAACGTAATAATTTATGCCGTAGTCCATTGTTCTTATAACGGGAAGCTGTTCGCTGAGCGGTTCGTACAGCGGCTGATGCAACACTGAACGTGTACGATTGTGTTCTTTAGAGTCAATAAAAAATTACAAAGAGAGGGGATTATTCCCCTCCTAAATTTTCAAGCACCAAAATTACGAGAACAAACGATATAATCTTAACTATACGCAAGCGGAAAAGGAAATTACGAGAACAAACGATATAATCTTAACTATACGCAAGCGGAAAAGGAATATGGGTGGATAGTGGAAGGGGAAAAAATTGACATCTATTTTGATTAATAATATATTTATTTTTATAGTTAGACCATCACTTGGATGTACGTTTTTTTTCTTGTAAAGTACAATTGGTTACATGTATATTTTTATGGTCGGACCACCAATTGAATAGTTTAAATACATTTTGTAAAGCGCAGTTTGATACATGTTTCTGGCAATGCAGCGTATACATAACATTCAACTTATTTAAAGATTCAATGTCTTCATAATGTGCATCAATATTTTCGATATAGACTTCTTCTCTCGCGTCATCCAGTAACAGATCCCGCAGCCATTCTCGTTTTTCATGTCCCTTGACGTACACGATGGGTGATATCTCGTTCTCCGTCGCACCCATCACCGCCGTCGTAATCAAAGTTCTAGCCATGCCGTATGGAATCATTCCGTCCTCCCATTGTAATCCATGATGATTCGCCGTCAACCAGGATGCATGCTGTTTTTCCGCTTTGGTGAGAAGCCACCATGGTTCGGCGCTTCCAAAAATATAGTGAGAGAGAATGGATCCCTCTCTGAGAGCGGCAAACTCCTTCACGACAAAGTTTCTGCCGACGATAAAGCCTTGCAGATCCACGAACGTCGGTACGGACATGACGATGTTTTTTTATTGTTGTTGAAAAAAGACTGCGGCCGATCTCGATGCATCGTACATTTTATATCAATGCTGTGGCAGTCAGCTGATTTTGCGCACTACGTTGGTCAACGGGTTATACTGAATCATGCGATCGTGTATAATGAGACAGTACGCGGTGGTATTTGCCGGTACATTCTATTTGCACTCAAATTCCAATCTCACATCCACGGTGGCACTCTTGACGGACTCGTTTTGTCGTGAGCAATCGATGACCACAAAAGGTCCTTTCTCTAGAAACGTAAGCACCGTACAAAACGTTTCATAGTGGGCACATCCGTAATAGGATTGACGAAAACGTGCATACATATCATAAAGCATAGCACATCTTTTTTTATCGAAATCTAAGTTCAGGTCATCGTATGGATAAAATTCAGAGTTCAAATAGAGTTTCACGTTGGTCAGTTTACAATCGTCGAATCGGCTCGTATCCTTGAACATGACGTTCTTTCGACCAGTCTGCAGCGCAAAAATAACGTATCGCGATTTTTCAAGCTGACTCGTGGTTTTTACAGCCCACGAATGCTTGGTAGTGTTTTGCAACAGCGGGTACTCGTACAGGTCCCACGAACGAAAACCCATGTTGAGATATCGTCCGCTTTCCAAAGTACGCAGCATCGATAGCTTATTTATCTCTTTCAACATAACGTGAGGCATTCGCCATTGTATCTTGAATATATCAATCACGGGCTCGAGTGCAGGATTTCCCACAACGCAATTGTTGTCGTTGTGTGCGCGTATTAAAATCAATTCGTGACGAGCATTAATAACCACAGATTTGTAATCCTCGCAAAATCCCAATAGTGTGTTCAGTGGCACGCAAAAGTTGAAGTATCCATTCAATATGACTGATGAAATATTCCATCCAGCATTTGGCATAATCATTCCTTTGTCGTACGATAGCGATACATAATTTTTGAACGTGCTGGTAATTCCCACATTTCTGTTGCGATCAATTTCCACACCGTCAAGTTCGTATCAAATCTCATCAAACATGAATGCGACGCAATTATTTCCCAATGTCACATCAGATCCCTCGGCAGGTTTGTTTATCGTTAATTTTCCTTTGATGTATAGAAGACTTTCACATGGCAACGTGTATAGATCCTGTTGCTGTATGGGTATTCTTATCTCGTCGCTATGTCTGAACGTCGTGTTGGCAAACGGATTGTACGTGTGAGACTCGATCTTGACGATGCGATCGTCGAAGATTGGCTCGTCCCCGATGTTGAGGATGTCAGTCATTGTTCACGTCAGACGTTTCGCACCGCGAATCCCAAAGATTTTAAAAATTCAACGTTCGTTGCGTTGAGTTTCTTTTTCTTGATACAACCGCGTGACTGAATATTGTCAAACGTTGACGTCGCTATCGTTCTCTCAAAGTTGGTCTGCTTGTCTCTCACGCGCTCCGATCCGTTCAATACGAGCATCTCATGCGTCGCACGCGTTATCGCCGTTGTCGTCGTACGTGCAACCTGATGGTGATCTCTTCTCCTCGAAAGTTGAGCAATCGTCCGTCCTGATCGACGATGCGTATCGTTAAATCCGTAATGCTCCGTGTGACAATCGGCAGATAAATGATCTGCGTCGGCGTTTCCGATATCTTATATCCTGGTGGCACTCTCGGTGAAAATTCATGTATCGTGTGCACGGGTTTACTGTTGCAGTACGCGCCCGCGGTCACGTTACACTCAATGCGGATAATGTTCACGTTGATGATGTTAATCGGCATGTCCGATTCGTGCCACTGTCCCGGCTTCAGCACGCGGTACGATGAAAATCCCAGCAGCGGTCCAATGTTGTTGGGTTTGCTAAAGTTTATTTTGTAGGCGCATTTAATTTCGCTTTTCATAGCACTGTAATTAGCACGGAGCACTATCGGATATTCTTCATCTTCATCGTCGACGGGTCGCGGACGTTTTCGCGAAATTGCACGCCTCAAAAAATAATTTATGGCTTGCAGTTCGTACGATCCCTCGGAAATCGTAATTTTTTCCAAATTGTTGTCAAAGTAAAATTTATTATTCGAAGCATTCACATTCGGTATCGTGTAATAAGTTTCAAAGTCCATTAGACCGAGCTCGTAATTGTCATCGCTCAAATCTATGGGTGGAAAGTAGTGAAGCATCTAGACTCAGCAGAATTCTATGCCAGGACTCCAACTCTTGTCTGGGATGCTTAAAACGCCCGGATGGAAGCTTTACTGAAAGTATATCCGAAACACTGGAACACCTGATGGAAACACATTTCCCGGGGTTCGAGGTGATGCCCCATCTCTCAGCCAGAAGGGACGTAGCAATTTCCAGGGCAGCCTATCTGCCCAGGGAATGGGCCCTTGGCGGCGAAAGTGGTTGAACCTAAAAAAGTAGAATGGGCGATCCGCTCATTCAAACCATACAAAGTCTCGGGGGATATGCCCCGCTCTCTTACAAAGAGGGCTGGATCACCTACTGGGCCCTCTGACTAGGATCTTCAGGGCAAGTATAGCTCTGAGATGTGTTCCCTAAGCCTGGAGAGGCACTAGAGTGTGCTTTATACCAAAGCCGGGCAAAAACGGACATATCCTGGCTAAAGACTTTAGACCCAGTAGCCTTACTTTCTTTGTCCTCAAGACACTGGAGAGGTTGGTGGATGTCTATCTTAAAGCGGGACTACTCTCCCTTAGGCCCCTAGCTTCCCCTCAGTATGCCTTCAGGGCGGGCAGATCCACGGATACTGCCCTGCATCACCTGGTGAGCAGGATAGAGGCTCAGCTGGAGGCCAAGGGATATGTGCTGAGCTCTTCATGGACATTGAGGGAGCTTTTGATAGCACCTCGTACAAGATCATTATAGACACTATGCAAAGGAAAGCCATACCATCTGCCCTCATTGATTGGGTGTAAAGCATGCTGACGGGCAAATCACTGTCAGTTGGGTACGGGAACATATCACTATGAGGTAAACCAACCAAAGGATGTCCGCAGGGAGGGATTCTCTCCCCACTATTGTGGTGCCTAGTGGTAGATGAACTCTTGGAGAAATTACAAGAGGCGAACTTCCACACCGCTGGCTGCGCTGATGACGTGGCCATAGTGGCTAGAGAAAGTTTTCTAACTACCCTCAAAGAGCGGATGGACGTAGCGCTCATGATCATACAAAACTGGTGCACGGCCAAGGGCTTGAAGATTAACCCCTCAAAGACCGAGGCCATGATCTTCACCAGGAAATATAAACCAGACACCATTGAGCCGCTAAGGCTCTGGAGTAAATATCCAGTATGCTTCGACAGTAAAATATCTGGGTGTCTATTTAGACCCGAAACTACACTGGAAACAGCATCTTGAGAATAAAAAGAATAAGTTCTACACTACCTATTGGGCGTGTAGGAAAGCCATGAGCAAAACATGGGGTATTACTCCAGGAGTTGCTCTATGGATTTATATAGCCATCCTGATACCGAGACTCACTTATGCCTCGGTAGTCTGGTGGCCCAGAGTGGAGAAAGTGGTGACAAAGAACCTGCTTAAATGCATTCGGGGAAATTACCTGAAGGCAGTAGTAGAGGCCATGAAAACAACACCCACGGAGGTGCTGGAGGTAGCACTTCATATACCTCCACTCCATCTGAAGATTATCAGTACAGCTAGGCTTATTGCCTATAGATGGAGTTGTCAGGGCGAGTGGAGAGACGGACCTGATCATACCAGGTTGAAGTTCCTACACAGAAGCCCTTTCACTCTAAAACAGGATAGAATTTCCAGGCAATACCACTGGGATAGGGCGTTTAAGATCGCCATACCCAGCAGGGAAGACTGGAAAAAACCGAAGTTCCGGAGCAGTTTAAAACCAGATATTTGGTACACGGACGGCTCGGGGGCAAATGACAACTATGGAGCAGGAATCTTCAATAGGAAGTATGACTGCAAAATCAGTATTCCAATAGGTGGACTAGCCACGGTCTTCCAAGCCGAGATATTAGCCATCTTGGAATGTGGATCATACTAGCTAATAACTTTCATAAGAGGAATATTTTTATCTGCACCGATAGCAGAGCAGCCTTGGGAGCCCTAGCGAAGCCCACCACAGAGTCATCTCTGGTTAGGGAGTGCATGGACTCATTCGATAAACTTGGAAAAGGTAACCAGATTACCTTACTCTGGACCCCTGGCCATCAAGGGATTGATGGAAATGAGAAAGCAGACGAACTGGCAAAGTTGGGAACCAAAGAGAGACCAGCTAACCAGGTAGTAGGCATTCCATTTGCCCTGGGCAAGAGCCTCATCAGGGGACGCCTGGAACAGGAGCACCGGACTTCCTGGAGGGAGTGCCGGGGGTGCCGCCAGGCGAAGAGTCTGATGGGAGAACTCGGAAAGAACAGAGCGAAGGAACTGCTAACAATGAACAAAAAAAGGCTAAAACTATCTATTGGCCTTCTCACAAGGCATGCGCCCTTGAGGGCGCATTTGTACAACCTGGGTTTGGCGGAGCATAGAAGCTGCAGACTCTGTGGAGAAGACAGCGAGGACAGCATACATATTTTGTGTGATTGTCCAGCCCTGGCGATAAAGAGGTACAGATTCCTGGGCACAGCGTTCGTTGAGCACTGGAATCTCCCTACATTAGCAGTCAGCAGGCTATGCTGCCTGGCGGAAAACGCGGGGCTTGACCTGGAAAGCTGACTGCTATGCAACCTGCGGGAAGCACAGAGGATCTCTAGATCTAGGTGCATCTTAGGGTCCCTTGTGGACCTACCCGCACCTTATTACCATTACCATTATACTTTTAATAAACCATTATACATATACTAGAAATTTTAAAAATATATATTTTATTTCAAAAAGTTTTATTAAACAACAACAATTAATACGTTCTTGACCGCGTATTACTAAATAGTAAGAAATAATAATAAACTTCAATTTGCCTTTTTAGTCGGTCGAGGGATCTTTTTTGCCAATCAATGATCTGCGCAATCGCAGTATGCAATTAAATACAAGATGCGCGTCGACACTGTCGAACTTGAAACGCAAATCACCAACATAAAATCAACTTGATTCCAAATGTTGGTGCTAATAAGACCCCCCCATCCCCTACATATAAATAATTTATTGCGAAAAATATTATCTCAGCCAGGATTCGAACCTGGAACTCCCCCAACTTTCCGTGCGGGCGTCATACCAATTCGACTAACGAGGCATGTGATAATATTTATCGCAATAACAAGTACATATTGTAAGAACGTCTTTTAAGTTTTACGTTTTATTAAGTTGGGGCAGTTGTAATACCATAATTTTTTTTAGATTAAAACAATTATGTATAACTTTTTGTGAAAATATTAAATTTTTATTTTCAAATAGCATAATTTCTGGATATCAGTATTTTAGTAAGATATAAAAAAAATTAAAACAACTATTTTTTATAGTATTTTGTAACATTTTTTATTAAAATATTTTTATAAATTTTTATTTTTACTTAGCACAATTTGTTGATATCATTATTTTTGTAGAATGTATAATTAAAATAACTTATAGTTTTTTAAAATAATTTTTTTAGAGTTAATAATACTATACTATTTTGCAAAGATACTTTTTGACGTGGACTTAGCACCTTCTTTTTACCTTGTTTTAAAAGGTTTTACTTTGGCCGCAAGAATATTTTTGGGGAATATTATAGTAGAGGTACCACGCGATTTGAAACTTGATGACTTTAGTTGGTCGAGCCTGACCATCTAATGGAAAAGTAAAAATAAAAGAAATATAACCAGGTTTTGGCTAATCATTTACATGAATGCAATACAATGTAACATAATAACTTTTAAGTTATTCAAATTAATTATAAAGGTTCGGTAGTAATGATTGACACAAGTGTAATTGCAATTTTTATTTCTTCAGGCAGAAAACAAGTTGTCAACATAAAGATTTAATAAGAATTAATTTGATTGAGACTACGAAAATATTGTCACAGAAGTAACTTGTTATTTTAAGAAATTCGTCGTAAGTTTGGGAAAATTTATTTAAAAGGATTATAGGAAGGATGACGGTTCTAAGCTCACACCATCCATTCGGAATCCACGACCCTCTACGTCGTTCTGCTTCGGTTTTGGACGCACACGGCGAAGGAAAATTTAAGGAAAGGAAGTCAACGATCCTCCACTTCGCTCTGCTTCCGTTTATGGGCACACGCCAACTTCCGGAATACCACGGTCCTCCACGTACAGTAATCAAACTGAAGCTTTGGACGCACGCGGCCGAAAGATAATTAAAGTCGTTGGAATTTCAAAAGAAAATAGAAATAATTTCATTTGAATTTACAGGAAAAAGACATGGAGATAATGAATGAACAATGAAGGAGAATTAACCGCAAAACCAATCATGGATGTTAAACGTCCACGGGAACACTGCGTATTAACTAAATAGGACTTGGATAGTATCTCAAGCGAACTGTCACTTCAATAATTAATAATTTATAATCCTTTGTAAATTGTATGTTGAATTTAAGGGGTAACGCTACTCTAGAGCTCGAAAAAAAGACGTTTCTTTGATCATTTTTAACAGAGATGCAATAAAGAAAATGAAAAATCTATTTATAGGAGTTTATTATACATGTTTTGAAGTATATAAAAAAATTTGTTTATTAATATTTAGAAACAAAATGGCGCTATATTATAAAAAACGCGAAGCCTCTTTTCGCCAAAGAGGCTTCACGGCCGGAAAGGTTATTCCCACAATTTTTAATCTAGAAAAAAACCAAAATTTTTTAAAAACTATATATAATTGGCTAGAGATTGACGTAGGGAATTTTGAAAATATTGAATTTTGAATATTAGTGCTTATTTGAAAAAAAATCCATTTTTCGGTAAAAAATTTCACCGTAAATTATTTATAACAAAAGAAGTTGACAAAATATCAAAAAACCCCTACGTCAGTCCCTGCAGAATCTAATTACGATGCTACTCTGCAAATTTGAAATGAATCGGTCAAAAACTTTTCGAGTTATGTTTCCAACTTGAAAAACATTGTTTCGAGAAAAACGCGTTTAAAGTTTTAAGTTACTATCGATCGACGTGCCATAGAGCGGCAGTTTCGGTCTAAAAACAGGTACTTAAAATTACTTCCGCGCTACGGGACCAAGTGTACATTATTTTTAAGACTCTAAGGCATCATTTAAACGAAAAAAAATCGATTTTTTGAAAATTCTAGAGTGGCGTTACCCCTTAATAGAAAGTATTTAATAAAAACGTAGCACTCAACTGTATCTTTAAAATTTTTATATTACTTAGTTAATAGGACACTCTTATGACAACTTGTTTTAACTTTTGTCACTTTCAGCTCAAAGAATATAATTATTAAAGGATCAGGAAAAGGTTAATTAGCAGTTATAATGTTTGACGTGAATTAAGTATTCCTTTTGAAATTATCATAGATATTTAAATTAAGTGATTGAATTTCGATAATTAATTAATTAAGTAAATGAATCGAATATTGTTACGTATGATATATATATATATATATATATATGTATATATATATTTATTGAAAAATGGAGATTCAATCTTAAAATCAATGTAAAATATTAATAAGGGCAATTTGATATAAATGAAAATTGAAAAGTCAGAATATTGTCACGTACGGCGCTTCCAATTTCGAGTCAGCGCCGTCCGCAACAAGCCACAAGAGCCTACCGATAGGCAACCTGATCCACTCGCTCCGGACGCCGCAATATTCGCTTAACGAAACATTAGATTACAGTATATTCATTAATTAACAGAAGCCGATATTCGTACTAAGATTTTCTTTCATTGAAACTCGCCTCACTAATAATTGTATGTACAAAACGCGAATTTCAATACCTTACGTACTAATTATTAGACACGAGGAACTACTAATTAAATTAATTAATATCGGAAGCAACCGATGCTTGTTAATTATGTCATTGTTGATGCTAGTTCAGAGATCGTATAAATCAAACATACGGTACTTATAATAATCTAAATAACAATCGTGTGCATTTGCTGAACATTTGTATCATTATTATAATCATGAATTTTCGTTATAGTTTAGTGACATAAAAACACATACGTATGTACATATACAGGGTGGGGAAAAAGTACCGGGACACCTAAATAACTTCTGAACGGTTTGAGATATCGGATTGAAATTTACGGGGTTACAATAGTATCACACAATCTACCACATAACACCAAAAACGCCCATTTTAACACTCCCGGGGGATGGGGGGGAAGGGAGGCAAAAAAATCTTAAATGGAATATGGGATCGAGTGAGGGTTTGTTTGAAAGAGCTTTTCGAGACAAGAACAACGCGATGTCGCCGAGGTCTCTACGATTTTTTTTCGCAGAGTTATGATCATTTAAACATTGAGATTTCGCAGTAGCGGAGGGTGTGTGTGCGTATGTGCGTGCGTGCGTGTGCAAGACCGGGTGTGTGTGTGTGTGTGTGTGCATGTACGTGTGTGCGTATGTGCGTGCGTCAAACTGTTTCGTACTTGCAATGCGTACCGAGAGTACTTGTCACGGTTCGCGTAATTCAAGGAGCGGCATCCATCCTCTGGGACGATCCGTGCTCGCTTAATCGGTCGATCGATAAATCAAAACATGAATTATTCCCAAAACCGTAGCACTGCCGTTTATTGTCAGCGCACGTGGTCTCAGTTTTTCGTTTCCAGGTTCTTCCTCGAAGTTTGGATCACGAACACGGTTGAAATTGATTTCAATCTTAGATCGTACCCAAGTTCTGTTCGATTTTCGCTTCCCGAGTTAATTTTTGAACATTCATTACAGTTTACTGTATCACAATCCGTGATTTTTACTCTTTGCTGTATTTTTAATAACTTTTAACACTTGAGTATCCAAGTATTAGTTTATTTAGTTTTTATCTCTTTAGTCAACGATGTTACGTCTTTCTGAACGAGAACGCATATCTCTTTTGATGATGAGAGGCTGGGGCGATCGATTGAGATCGTACAATGACGTGAGACAGCTTTTCAATGAAACTTTTCGCAATGAAGGTACTGCCATTTCAAGATCTACAGTCGAGAGAACGATAAGGCGTTTCAACGAAATTGGAAGTGTTAAAAATCGTCCAGTATTAGGTAGGCCAAAGTCAGCAACAAATCCAGAAAAATCATTGGATGTTCTACAATCTTTCATCGAAAATCCGCATGATTCAAGTCGTAAAGTTGCTTTGCAACATGACATTGATAAAAAGTCTGTTCTTAAAATATTAAAAAATAATAAATTTCATCCCTATAAAGCCCATCTTGTGCAAGAGCTAAATGAGGATGATTTTGATAGACGCATTGAATTTTGTGAGTTGATGATGGAAAGAATAGACGAGGATTCTAACTTTCTATCAAACATAGTTTTCTATCAAACATAGTTTTCTCAGATGAAGACCTTTCTCAGATGAAGAACTTTCTATCAAACATAGATTTCTTTCTATCAAACATAGTTTTCTCAGATGAAGCAACATTTCAGATAAATGGCAACGTTAATCGGCACAATTGTAGATTCTGGTCTGATCGCAAATCCTCACTGAATTGAAGAACACGCACGCAGTATCTGCAAAAATTAAATGTGTGGGCAGGTATTCTCAATAATGCCGTCATTGGTCCATTTTTCATCGATGGAAATTTAACAGCTGCGAAGTACGAGGATATGCTAAGACATGAAATAGTTCCAGCAATACAGGCAATCGTGGGGGACAATTTTGAGGACACATGGTTTCAACAAGATGGTGCTGCACCGCATTACGGAAGGAACGTCCGTCATTATCTTAGCACAATGTTTCCTGAGCGATGGATAGGTAGGAGAGGAGCTATCGAATGGCCTTCTAGATCGCCTGACCTAACACCTCTCGACTACTTTCTGTGGGGTTACTTAAAAGAAAGAGTTTACAAAACAAAACCACAAAATCTGGATGAATTACTTTACTGTTCGGTACGGAATGGAGCCGTGAGGAGCAAAGACGGAAAGATACGAACACGCACACACAGAATAAATCACACGCAAGTTTTGGACACAGAGTAAAAGAGTATATTTAACAGTCAAATAATAATGAATAAAAGTCTCGATATTTACAATGTTTCTATGTACAATGCTTTTTAGCCACTCAACCACTTTCGGTTCACGAGGCACGGACAGTGCAAGTCCGCGGTGAACAGCACAGAACGCGCCGAAGGCGGGTGCAACGCGCGCGAGCACGGATTTCGCGAGCGCGAGGAGCAAGCGGCTCCACTACAGAAAGCGTGCACGACACGAGCAAAGAAAGCGACTTTGCTGTCGCGCGGAGAAGTCGCAAGAGGATAAAGAGCGATTATCCTCAAAAGCGTGTGAATAACTGCGTGAATTTAACTATGAAAGAAATGCGGGTCGTACTCGAACGTATCTAAGTAGACTGGCATCCGTCCCCACTTCGCATCCGTTTTTATACCGAGCTTCTCTGGGGTGTTCTTCCCTGTCGTCACTTCCTCTTGAAGGAAATGACGACATAAAAAGAACACTCCAGAAAAGCTCGGAAAGATCTAAATAAACACAAGTACATAAATATAATTTGACTCAAATGATTGGGGACGATGACAAGGCTTTTCGAGTGAGCGAAACGGCAGCGCCGCCGTTTCGCTATGTGAGCGCGCTCCGCGTGAGCGCGGCTAAGTTCGATAAGTATTGAAAGCGGGACGCAAGTCCCGCGTACAGCGTGAGTGGGGAGCAGCGACAGAGATGCGTGCGGTGTAACACACATTCCTGCCGCTACTCTCCACGTTTATTAGTGCTGCATTACACCACCTGTGTTGCACAGGCCATGCAACACAGGCGATGCAATGCAGCGTGTTGAAGGTTCGGCGGGGCCCTTCGTTCGCTCGCGAACAATTACGAAATCAGATTCTTCAGAAAGCTGCTCTTATCCCTCATAATTACATTCAAAATGCCGTTTTATCTTTTTATCATCGGATAGCTTGTTGTCAAACAGTTGACGGTGCACATTTTGAACAATTGATATAAACCTCCCTACAATTGCCTTAGTTGATTATACACACACACCCGGTCTTGCACACGCACGCACGCACATACGCACACACGCACGCACGCACGCACGCACGCACACACACACACACACACACACACAGCAGAGGGGGTTTGGAGTCGTTAACTACTGTGGAATTGACGAACCACGGGGTCCCTGTCTCTTCTGTGAAACACATTTGCACACACGCACACACACCATCCGCTACTGCGAAATCTCAATGTTTAAATGATCATAACTCTGCGAAAAAAATCGTAGAGACCTCGGCAACATCGCGTTGTTCTTATCTCGAAAAGCTCTTTCGAACAAACCCTCACTCGATCCCATATTCCATTTAAGATTTTTTCGCCTCCCTTCCCCCTCACCCCCCGGGAGTGTTAAAATGGGCGTTTTTGATGTTATGTGGTAGATTGTGTGATACTATTGTAACCCCGTAAATTTCAATCCGATATCTCAAACCTTTCAGAAGTTATTTAGGTGTCCCGGTACTTTTTCCCCACCCTGTATACATATGGGCAGTGTTGCGACCGCTCTTGCGACCCGTTGTGTTTCGCGTCGCCATGCGTTCCCCGGCAACGAGCGTCCCCCGGCAACGAGCGGTTGTTATGTTTAACAGCGATGTTGGTTGTTTTATACGGTTTCTTGTAACGAAGAGACGTGTTCTCTTCCACGGAGTTCAATTAAAAGAGTTCTGCAAATCTACGAAGCCGTGTTCTTATTCCGCCTCGGCGGGAAGTCGCGAGTGCCGAGTGTGCTAGTGAGTGCGCGGAAGTGTCCTTCCGGGCTCGGAGCGCAACATTTGTATATCATAAATTGAATTTCATATGTATATCATAAATTTATTGTACTATTAATATTGTCACTATCAAGTAATCACTATTCATTGTTATAATCATTGTTGTACTCGCTCTTTCTTTGCAAACATTTTTGTTATATGATATGCATACATATACATATGTATCTTAAGCAGGAATAATTAATCAACGCCATAAATAGTATTCTTATCACTAATAATGTACAAAGTGATTCCACACGTTAATCAAGTATTGCTATTGATTTGATAATCATTTCATGTCTATCTGTAATGATGAACGTAGAGTGACTTTACGTATTGATTAATTAATCTGAGCGTTAACAATTAAGTTAAGGTGAGGTGGATAATCAATCGAGCCATTGTACCTTCCGTTAAACTTTCATTTATTCAAATCTTATATACATTATTATTTCAAAATACGGAAGCGAATTGATTATTGACCAATCTATCTATTTATATTAGCATTTTTTCATTAGAACAGACATGATCCTGCCATGTAGACAATGTCAAATTAATACACAGCCGGACAGCGCTCCCTCCGGGTATATATACGGGAGATCAGAGCAGACAGAGGATGATTATTACCGAGAACATCGTTATTAACAGTTCAGGGTAGTTCAATTCGAATTCAACTCGACGATTACAGTTCGCGAAGTCATTAACTATTCGGCCAGTCATTATTCGGTTCGGTCATTTAATTATAATAGTCGTTATCATTCTAGTTTTAACAAGTATTCACGGTGTATGACTAAAATTATCCGTTTTGTGAATAAATCTTCTTCAGTATTTCTTCTTGTTACTCCATCGTTCTTTATCCACTTCACGCGTCGAGTTCATCGGGAACCGACCACATCCATTCTCAAGGATCTTCAACCAGGCGAGGCCACTTCTTGATAACTGCAGTAAGTATTACACGATCACCTCTCTGCAAAATGAGCAAAACGAGCCATTCATTCTATGCGTTGAGCATTCGGAGACTAAGCTAATTAAGTGATTATAAGCAACTACCTTCTCCCTTTCTCTTTTCAGGTAGCGCGCTCCGGAAGGGCGTTCTCCACTCCAGATTTTCCAGCGTGCTTTGAAAGGGGCGTTCTACAATCCAGACTCTTTTCAGCGCGCTTCAATAGGGGTGTTCTGCATCTCTGGTAGCGCGCTTCAACAGGGGCGTTCAGCATTCCTCACACTCTTGCGCGCTTCCTCTGGAGCGCTCAATTGTCTTGTTCTTTGGCGCGTCTCTCCAAGGGCGTTCCGCTCCTGAAAGCACACCTCCGTAAGTAAATCACTTCACAAATTAAATAAAGAAAAGGTAACGCACGAATATTATACAATGGCTCCGCATCTCAGATTATGGGTCGCTCCCGCCGTTCTGGCAGAATCCGCCAGCTGAGGAGAGCGCGCCGCGCTCTTTACTCCAAACTGTAGCACGGTGCTTCAGTGCACGATCTCCCACGACAGGCGCTCCGCATCGCCGGCAAGAATTATGAGGATCGAAATCCCTTCACCGCCCTTGAAGATCAAAATAATAAAAAGAATTACACCTGAAGCAATCACTCTGGATTAAAATAAATTACGTGACGGAGGTGACAATTCGACGATTTTTTTTATTGTCCAATCCCCTTTCCATTCTCCTCGCACATCGCCACGCGCCGAGCACCCAACGCACCGACGCCCCCCCCGATCGTTTCCGGTTTACCGCTCGGCCACGACGATCCGCCGCATCTGTATTCCGCTTTTAACGGGAAACCTCGGGAGACCGCGTGAGCTCCGCACCGCCGGACGTCACAACCTGACGTAACTATAGCGTTCGAATGGGATACAAAAAACCCGCACGTAACAACTGGTGACAGCGCGGTGGGATACGATAGGATAGATACAATCAGATTAATCATCCCCCACCCGTGATTCAATTTTGTTAAGATTACACGTTATTTATTACATTATTCACATTTTAAAATACGTATAAATTATAAAGTATGAACTATAACGTAAACATAATTTTGATCGTTATGAGTGACAAATTCACTTCATTTTTTGTAACTTGGAAAATTTTGCTAAGCGAAGATAATTATTTTATATCGGAAACATCGCTCGTTACCTTTACGGCACACTATATATCGGCCGCAGTCATAAATATCGATCTCCGCGTAATCATAGTACGCCTAAATGAAACAGATCGCACACATCACATACATAGGATTCGATACAGAGGAAACGCAAACTTGTATGTAAAGGACGCGATCGAAAAGTCTGATAAAATAGAATAAACGCAATTCCTGAAAACAATTCCATCCCTTTTTAAACCCAATATATGTGGCTAATAGGACACGTCTACTCGCCTTTTCAGTTAATGGTAAACTACAACTAAAGTCTTCATTGAACAGAACTGTTAAATAGGAGTCAATAGACAACAGAATCAGTAATTATGCTAATAAGCGTATCATTAATGATGCGATGAAAAGATACACATATTCCTCTTCGGATAATCACAGTAATTTAAGGCTTTATTCGGTAATATATTATTTAATAATTTCTATGATGTTCTCCTGAACATGGAAATAACAATAAATACTTACGTCCCACTTAGCGTATAATTGATCTCTATGTCGAGCAACTCATATACGTACTCGACATTGTAAATAATTTGAAATAGATAGTGTTGCGCCCGCGTCCGTCACCTGGTACGCAATGAAGTTGCGTACCGGGGAATGAATCTCTTCCCCTGGCGACGCCTGTTTACGCGTTGCCAGGCGCGTTGTTGTCAAGAACGAGCTGTCAATCTGCTACGCCTGTATTTTTCGGAGTTACGATAAATCCCTTTGTTATTCTTTATCCCGAGTTGGTTCTTTCCGCGAGAGAGCCGCGGAGTGTGTGCGCGAGTGAGCGTGAAGCGTGCGCGAGTGCAACATTTTGGGGGCTCGTCCGGGATCGGACGTGAGAGGACGTTTTTGCTGACGAACGCGCCTTCGTTCTCCGACGCAGCGGGATGTCTACAGAGACGACTACGCCCGTCCTGACGAGGAGGAGAGCCAGGGAGACCGCTCCAGAGACCTCTTCCGAGATGGCGACCTTTCAGGAGATGCTCGCGGAGATGCGCTCGATGCGAGAGGAGCAGGCGCGCAGGGAAAAGGAACTCGCGGAGCAGCTGCGACAGCACGGCGAGGAACTGCGGATCCTCCGCACGAATCAGCTAAGTCTTTCCATTAACAGTGATGCGAACTTGCGCGAGAGCGGAGACGCGGGGCGCGCGGATTTGAGGCGCGTTCCGGCGTGCGCGGACGGCGAGAGTACCGAGTTCGCGTCGAAACTCAAGCCCGATACCTTTGACGGCTCGGTTCCGCTGAAAGAGTTCCTTCTTCAATTTGATTTAGTTGCGCGAGCGAATCGTTGGGGCGATTCTTTTAGGGCAGTCGCTCTCGCTACGTGCTTGCGGGGGAAGGCGCGCTCCGTCCTGGAGACCGTCCAGGATCTAGACGGCTTGAAGTTTGAGGAGCTTAAATCGAAGCTGGAGTTGCGTTTCGGGGAAACGCACTCGGCTCAAAGCAGCTACACCCGGTTTGCGAACCGGAGGCAGAGATTCGGGGAGGATTTCGCCGCGCTCGGGGCAGAGCTCGAGAAGCTTGCCCGCTACGCCTATCCCGAGTGCCCCTTCGATGTTCGCGAGAAAATTGCCTGCGCGCAGTTCATCTCTGCGCTCTCCAACGATTTCATAAGGAGAACGCTCCAGCTGGAGGGGGTCTCCTCCCTAAAGACGGCTATCGAGAGGGCGAAAGCCGTGAGGGAAATTTTGGGGGAGGGCCGCGAGGGGGGAAATCTTTACTCTCGCAGGCCGAGTACGGGCACGGGGGAGAAAAGCTCGTCGGAGGCGGGAGCCGGCAAAACCCCTTCAGACGGAGGGAACAGGGATGCGAAAGGGAGAAAGGGGGATAGACGCTTCGGGAGGGGGGACGGGCCCAAGGAGTGTTGGACCTGCGGCAAGAGCGGCCACTTCCGCGCGGAGTGCCCGACGAAGGAGGGAAACCGCGGCTAGTTGAACTTTCCGGAGCGAGTTCAACTGTGAGGAGGGGTGCTCCGGTCGTTGGTCGGTTTTTGTTCCGCCCGGACGGTGGCGCGGTTCTGGGGGAATTTCGTTATACCGGGAGATTAGAGGGGAGACCGTGTTCCTTTAAAATAGATACGGGTTCCGACGTCTCGATTTTAAATAGCAGTTTTGTGGAGGAGAAGGGGGAAAGAGTTTGTGAAGAAGGTTTTTCTTTGAGGTATCCTACGGGGGAGAAGGTCCCTGTCAAATCTGAAATCTCCGTCAAGGTGGAGCTCGGTAGATTTTCCGGGGAGGTTCCGATGTTCGTCGCGGACATTTCGGAAGATTGCTTGCTGGAGGCGGATTTCTTGGCGAGAGTGAATTTGGGGGGAATTTTTGATTTAGCTTTTGGAGAAGCGGCTCCTGCGAAGGAGAGTTCTTTGTGTTGCTCCCGTAAAGTTGTCCCTGAAGGAGAAAGCCCTCCTTTCTTGAAGGAGCTTTTGGAGAAGAATTCGGGGAAGCTTGATGAGGAGAAAAGAAGAGTTTTCGGAGAGTTCCTGGAGGAATTCCGTGACGTATTTTCCGAGAAAATCGTCGCGGGGAATTGTGGCGTGGTGGAGCACACCATTGATGTCAGAGACTCTCTTCCCATTAAGCAGGTTCCTCGTCGAATACCAATCCAAATGCGGGGGGAAGTTGAGAGGAATATTTTGGAAATGAAGAGGGAGGGCGTAATAGAAGAGTCCCGAGGTCCTTGGATGTCTCCTGCTGTCCTGGTCCGGAAGAAGGACGGGAGTCTGAGGTTCTGTGTGGACTACAGGAAATTAAACGACGTGACCGTGAAGGATTCTTACCCTCTCCCAAGGATAGACGATATCCTCGACCAACTCGCGGGGACCTCTTGGTTTTCCACTCTGGACCTGAAGAGTGGGTATTGGCAGGTGACAAGTTTCATGTTTCCCTCAGAATCCGTCACGGAGGCGGTGTTCCTGGAAAACGTTACTTTGAGTCCCTGTTGCGTGATTTTACTTACCGAAAGGAGATTCGTTCGTAGGTCAGGAACATATAAAGTGTTTTGCAGTGAGACGTCCTTCACCGCTCCGAATACATAGGCCTTGAGCTTGACTGTGCCCTCGGCCATGCTTTCCGTGGAATCATTTGTGGCGAGATTTAACTTCCCGCGTTTCGCGAAGTCCGTATAGGCGAAGAATTCGGCGTTGCTGCACAAATGCGCGGTTGCTCCGCTGTCTAGGCACCATCGGCGAGTCCGGTCTTCAGAGTTGGTTAGGAAAACTTCTCCTACGCATAGCGAAACTTGTTCCGAGGACCCAACAGAGCTTTTGTCGGGATTCTTACGACAATTAGCCTCTTTATGCCCGAATAATTTGCAAACTGAGCATTTAACTTTGCTTTTCTTGTTTTTGGCCCCCTTCTTGTTTCCGAATTTTTGCTGTGCGTTCTTCTGAGACGGTTTAGCGATCATCGCAGTTGATCCGGTACTGCTCTCGTGGTGATGAGCATCAGATTCCTCGATGATCTTTACACGGAGAGCATCCGGATCCGGCAAGTCGTCGCGTGACTCGATCGCCACGCGGAAGCTCTCATAACTCTGTGGCAAGCTGTACAATAAAGCTATTGTTAGAACATCGTTATTTATATCAACGTCCTATCCATGTCCTTCAGCTTATCGACGGCGTCAAAAAATGAGCCAATATGCTCTCAAATGTCGGAATTTTCCTCCATTCGGTGAAGCATTAACTTTTTCAAAGTGCCGCCTTTCGTGCCGGCCTTCTTGATTGGTAGATTGACTCCAGCTTGAACCATACAGCGCGTAAGGTAAGGCATCCCTTAACTTGTTTAAGTTCTGATGAACTTATTGCGAGGATGATATTAGAGCGAGCTTTGATCACCCTTTGACCATGCAGCAATGGCTTCCGCATTCTCAGCATTGCCTGCGATCGGCTCAGGTTTCGTGTACGTACCGCTTACGAATTCCCATTCGTCATTTCTAGAGTACCTCTAGTAAGAGTATGGACATCGTTAGTCGATTTTTGATTGGTTCTTCGATTCGCCATATGTAACAGGGAAATAGAAGAGGGAAAATTGAATTCATTATTGTATACTGATAAAAAACAATAATATTCGCGTAATTTTATATACAAGTTAATAAACAATTTTATATATTTGTATATTATCAATTTGAGTTGAATCTTATTAAGACTAAATATTATATTTTGTTATTTCTTTGTGTAACAAGTATAGTGATGCTAAGGCCCGGTTGCACCAATGTCATTTTAGTTTTAAGCGAGACTTAAATATATGTTTGTCTTGATTTATTTAGAAAGAGAGATAAAGATAGATACATATTCCCCTCCGTTGTACGCCACCTTGCCGTGGTGGAGGGGCTCCCCGGGAAACTCTCCCGGGGTCTAAGAGCGTACACATGGAAGGAAAACCATGTTAAAAAACCCGGATAGGCCGGACCCGTGAGGTGGGTGAAGCCAACCGGCCTAGGAGTGGGGGGCTCCGAAATAACCCCCCCGTGGAAGACAATCACGTAAAAAGAATTACATTTTTATGGAAGTATGATTAAAAATAGATGTATCGTACCGCCTCAGGGGTCTCGGAGCCCCAGAGGCCGGCGTAGGGGAGGTAGTGTCCCGGCCCCCCCTATGTCGTCATCCGACGACGGGCTGTGCGGGGCGCGCGACGCGGGCGCCCCGCACAAAAGGGCTACCGCGGATTGGGTCCTATGTACTTCAGTACTCAGGGTTCTGGAGGAGCTCCTCCGGATTATGGGGGGGGCGGTCGCTTGGAGCTGAGGCGTGCGTGTCAATAGGTGATCGTCGTAGGCGATCTAGCAATTTCGGTCCAATCCAATACGATCGTATTCAATATGATTTATTAGATCGCCTACGACGATCACTTATAGGGAGTTGCTATTTAAGCCCATTCTACAATTACAGTGGTTGCAAGCTACTATTACCGGTTATACTAGAATACGTAAGACGTAAGTTACATTCTTGTGAGAACGTCATTTCAAGTTTTTACAATAGATTAGCATTGCCAGTCTGTTGACGGACGGCAATTGAAGCACTTACAACTTCTAACTTCTCGTATCCAATACGATTTTGATATGTCGGAACTTACGGATCACGAACGCATAGCGTTACTGATGATGCGAGGGTGGGGTGATCGTCGCAGATCTTATAATGAAACGTTGCAGATATTTAATGACACTTTTCGGGTTGGTAAAGTCCCTATATCAAAATCGACGGTACACCGCACAATCGCACGATTCGAAGAAACTGGTCACGTCAAAAATCGATCAAAGTCTGGTAGATCGGTTTCTGCAACAAATGCAGAAAAGTCTTTAGATGTCTTACAATCGTATATTGAGAATCCGCATATATCTATTCGAAAATCTGCGCAACACCACGACATCTCCCGAATGTCTGTGCATAAAATCTTAAAAAAGAATAAATTTCATCCTTACAAGATTCATCCAGTTCAGGAATTATCTGAAGACGATTTCGATCGTCGTGTAGAATTTTGTGAGGATGTCATGCAAAGAATTGACATAGATCCTGAATTTGCGACCAAAATAGTCTTTTCTGATAAAGCGACATTTGAGCTGAATGGCAATATCAATCGTCATAATTGCTGGTCAGATGAAAATCCTCATTGGATGATTGAAGCTCACACGCAACATCCGGAAAAATTGAATGTATGGACTGGACTTCTTGCTGACAGGGTGATTGGTCCTTTCTTCATTGACGGTAATTTGACTGCTGAAAAATACAGAACAATGCTTGAACGCGATATTGTACCAGCAATACAACGTGTTGTTGGTGACAATTTTAATGAAATCTGGTTTCAGCAGGACGGAGCACCTGCCCATTATGGTCGAGGTGTACGAGAATACTTAAATGAAGTATTCCCGAACAAATGGATAGGCAGGAGAGGATCAATAGAATGGCCACCTCGATCTCCAGATCTTTCACCTCTGGATTATTTCTTTTGGGGTCATCTCAAAAGTAGAGTCTATACTACAAAACCTAGAAATTTGGACAAACTCCGTCGCCGTATAAATGACGAAGTATCTCTAATACCTCCACATTTTTGTGAGAACGCTATTTCAAGTTTTTACAGTAGATTGACGCATTGTCAGACTGTTGATGAACGGCAATTTGAACACTTGCTTTAACTACTTACTCACCCCCTACACGCACACGCACACGCACGCACGCGAAGTTTAAATCGGACCGGAGAACCTCCACGTGGTACACCTTGGGTAATGCTAATGCCGACGCCGGCGCGGCAGTACTGTAACTTTCAAGCTCCGTAACTCGAAAAATACTTAATGAAAACTTACTTTATTATAGTGTTTTGAAAAGCTCTTGATACCAGCTATCAAATTCTGGTATCATAAATAGGGTGTTTCGTTTGCAAAAATCGACGTGACCTTGACTTGACCTTAGGGACGCCACTCAAGGTCAGACTGATAAAATTAGTAAATAGATCTTTATAAATCCTACAACTTTTATTTGAAACACTTTTCTCTATGATGCTTATTTTCCGAAATATTTAGGTGTTCCCACACATTTCGGACACCCTGTATATGTATATATATATATGTGTGTGTATGTTCTTAAATAATTGTGTTTGCAAGATAACGTATAACTTATATCTTACATATATCTTCAACATCTTACATGCATCTTATAACTGTATTTTAGATCTAAAAAATATAGAGAGTGTAATTGAAGAAAATTCTGATTCAGAATATCTTCCTTCTGAATATAGTGTCACATCGACAGAAACAGAAACTAACAAATGATAAGGCAATTAAAAGAAAAGTATCAAGTGAATCAACAAAAGATTACAACAATAATTCAGGTTT
This sequence comes from Crematogaster levior, assembly GCA_901521435.1. Lineage (NCBI taxonomy): Eukaryota > Metazoa > Arthropoda > Insecta > Hymenoptera > Formicidae > Crematogaster > Crematogaster levior. The sequence goes on along the minus strand of CABEGB010000112.1, from coordinate 14,074 downwards.
CGAAGCTTCTATACGGATTAATAAAAGCAGTGAATTTTGTCCTGATGATGTAAATCTTAAAATTGATCCCTCTGAGGAATCTAAAGGTGGCAATAAAAAAAACTGTTGTTTCTATTGCCGAAAGATGCAATCAAAGATTGCTCGACATCTGGCTACTGTTCATTGCAATGAACCAGACGTTAAGAAGTTTCTTGATCTTCCGCCAAAGAATTTGGAGAGAAAAAGAATAATTGAAACAATAAGAAGGAATGGCAACTTTCTTCATAATAATAATACTAATAATTATGTTAACAATGGAACACTTGTTGTGGTCAGACGTCCTCAAAAAGATAAGCAAAAAACGCAAATGATTATACTTGCTGTGCAAAATGTAAAGGATTTTTTATGAAAAGTAGCATAAAACGTCATTTTCGACGATGTACTATACAAGTTACAACAGTAAATACACTAGATCTGTACAAGTTATGGGCAGAGCGATTATTGGACGTATTAATCCTATTGCAGAAGAAACTTTGCGAAAAGTAGTTTTTCCTGTACTCAGAGAAGACGAAATAACACGTTTGATTCGTTATGATGAATTAATTATTATGTTTGGTAACAGATTGTGCCGTAAATATCGTAAACAATATCAGCATAAGTTAATTTGCTCACATCTAAGATACCTTGGCCGTTTCTTAAAAGCGATAAGAGACCTAAATAATCGAATTACAGACATGACGTCAATTTATCATCCTACATTTTAGAAGATTACATCAGAGCAGTTAACAAAATGTCCGCATTTGACCATAACACAAATACTTACAAAGTAACAACAACATCGCAACTAATGGGAACTTCACTTAAGAAAATCGGAAATCTTCTGATTATGCATAACTGACAATGTATAAAGAAGAAAGGTTACGAAACAAAAAAAGATACTGAGGAATTCCTTGCTCTTCTTGTAGATGATTTTCCAACTAGTATTAATAGAGCTGTTTTGGAAACTTAAGAAGAAAATAGAAGATGTAAGAAAACGGAACTTCCTTTAATGGACAATATCATAAAACTTCGTAATTATCTTGATGAAAGACGTAAAGTTCTATGTGTGATGTTAAAGGAAACATTTTGTTACGACAATTGGCTAGAATTAGCAAAAGTAACTCTTACATCCGTACAATTGTTTAACCGTCGTAGAGCAGGCGAAATAGAACACCTTCTTATCAAAGATTTTGAAAATTACGTACAAATTTCAGAGAGCACAGACAAAGATTTATTTCAATCTCTGTCAGGTGCAGCACGAGAAATTGCAAGAAAATATGTGAGATTTACTATACGCGGAAAATGAATGCGTACTGTTCCTGTATTACTATCAGCTCAATTATTGAAATGTGTTTAATTGATCTTAAAATATCGAAAGGATGCTCGTATACCTGCTGCAAATTCGTTTTTATTTGGAATTCCGGGATACAACAAAAGTTGTTTTAAATATTTAAATGCTTGCGAATTAATGAGACAATTTTCTACGGCATGTGGTGCAAAACGTCCATGGACTTTACGTGGAACGGGTCTCAGAAAACACATTGCTACGATCAGTGTAGCATTAGATTTATCAGAAAACGATGTTTCTGATTTAGCGAAACATATGGGCCATGCTATAACATAAGGAAATATATAGGCAACCCGTTGTAAGTAGAGATATTGTACGAATGTCGCAAGTATTAGAAAAAGCATAAGGCAATGATGACAATGAAAATGGTGAAACAAATAGTTCTGAAAACGAAGAAATTTTACTAGAGAATAACATGAGTTCTTATGAAACTGAAATGGAATCAGATAATATCCTCAACAGTAGCAAATCAATGCAAAATGATAATAGCGTATCAATACAAAATAATAGTAATAAATCAATGCAAAATTATAATAGTGCGAAGAAACGAAATAGTACGTATATAAATTCTATTTTTTTATTTAGATTAAAATTAAATATGTATTTTGCTTTATCTAAATATAATTTAATTGTATATGTTTTTCTATTTCTAATATAAATGTAAGCTACATATTTTTAAAAAATAATGTAGTAATATTAATAATAATAGTGTAACTACTTAATATTTTGTAACAGCTCCTCCATTTGGTCGTACCAGACGTGTGCGATGGACAAATGAAGAGAAACAAATTGTCATAGATCACTTTGGTGATTACATAAAAAATAATAAATTACCATCCATAAGGACGATTCAAGAGATTATTGTAAAAAATCCTCGACTACAAAATCGATCTGCATCAGTTGTCAAAACATGGATAAATAACCAGCAGAGAGGAAAAAAGCAAAAAGACTAAAGTAAGACAATAATTCAATATTTTTTATTATGATTGTTTTATTACAATAATATATTTCCGATTACCCCATGAATATTGATTAATAGTAGGCATATATACATATATAATTCAACCAAGATTTTATTTATATAATTGAATAATTTTGTGTTTACGAATGAGAACATTATTTTCACTAAGTCTTTAACTTGTCATTTTTAGTTGTCAGTTTTTTATCATATTTTTATAATTTATTGAATAACATGACAATTTTTCTGCATTGTACCTGTTCTATATAGTATACATTATTTGTTTAATGTATAATGCAATTATCTGTAAATTTTTATTTTATTCTTTTTAATATTTTTTTTATTTACTAAATGAAATTATAAAGAAAACAAGCATGCATATTTATTTTGAGAAAGATTGTTTTTTTAGATTTTGCGATTTTTAATTTTAGAATAAAAACAAGTAAGACGAAAATATTTCATTTATATTTTACTTTAAAGATACATATTTAAAAATATTGGCATCTGACAATAAAGTTATAATTTCTAATTGCTAATAACATAAAAAATCGTATATTAAGAAAATAAATTATTCTAGATCTTACAATTAGGCTAAAACACCACTAAAAATAAAAAACAATTTTTTGATACAATATTATACGATAATATAACGTATGTAATTAAAATGATATTACTTTATTAGACATTAATGACACATCATCATTATATTACGTATAATATCAGATAAAAAATTAAAGTATAACATTGTATAAAAAAATTCTTTATAAACACAAATTGTTGATAATTTAATTAAAGGTATTTTGAATTATTACACTGTGAAACTTAGATAAATACAAGTTAAATCTTTTTACATATTTTATATTGTTGGCTTTGAATATATATGTATACACATTTAGGCCTTTTAAAAAATATCAGGTTATTTTATTTTTTGCTTGTCAGCAAAACCGCAAATGTATGTGTACAAGACATATAATATGATGTATAAGATATAAAATATATGACTTCAAATTGATTAAATATTGAACCTTATTATTGTCATTACTAGTATCAATGTTTGTAAAAGAACTCATGTATCATTGGAAACTTTGCATTATACTGAATAAAAAGATTGAATCAACACTTAAGGATAGATTCTGACCAATTTGTCTCCAATGAAAATATCGAGAGAGATTATTATTTTTTGCAAACTTTCAATTTTTGTTATTGCATATCTTTGTTACTAAGCCTTGAATTTAAATTTTATTAAAGTAAACTTTACTTAAAATTAAAAATGTAATTTGTTAGTTTTAACACACTCCACAAATTTTAATTTGTGAGAAACTCGTTTTTTTCAATCGCTTATAACTTGAAAATTATTGATATCTCAACATTCTTCCTTTCCAGAAAGAATGGTTGAAGGAAAAATCACCTCCTTAAGGAAATCCATCTTTAAGCGTTGATTCAATATTTGCTAGAGACCCAGTATAAAATCTGCAAAATAATATTAAAAATCTAAAAAAATACAAGTGAAATTATATTATATACGTATACTTAATGTAATAATTTAAAAGAAAAAATTAAAAAGTATATTCATAATGCTTATCATTCATACAATACTGTTGTGCCTGGGGTAGGCACAGGATTGCGGTTCGTCGTCCGTCGAGGCTGCTAGGTCGGGAGAGGCACTGGAACCACCTTTGGTGGTGATGTCGTTGGTCAAATAAAGAAACATTTTCATTGACTTTGACTGATTTATTCACACACTTTATGTTACACAGTAAAACCGCACGTTACACTAGTTTAGAGAAGACTGTTTCACACAGATTGCTTAGCGTTTACTGCTTAATGAATACTGCCCGCTTGTCACTACTCAATGATTACTGATTACTGTCCACGATTACTGTTAACGATTACTGCCCGCGATGCGTTCGGCGCATCGCGTTAAAAGGGCATCGGTGCCCTCGTTTCTTGTGATGCAACTGCTGATCCGAAGCTCAGTCAGCAGTTTCATTTTCAGGTGACCTCGTTATGTTGTGCAACTGCTGACTAAGATTCGGATCAGCAGTTGCATTTCCTGATGACTCTGTTGTGCAACCGCTGACTAAGATTCGGATCAGCAGTTGCATTTCCTGGTGACTCTGTTGTACTTTTGGTTATGACCTGATTTAGTAATTTAGATTGAGTTATTAGTTTTGTAACCGTTGGCGGTGTCGAAACTAATAATAATGCTGCAATAACTGGTTTTGGGAAAAATCAGGTTATAACAATACATATATGTAAAAATAATAAAATATGCATAAAAAAAGATAAATTAAAGTATAGAAAATACATAAAAATACTTAAGACACCTGAGTACTTGCCGTGAAACTCTCGAATTGACGGTGACGACATGTAATTCTGTCTCTTTCTCTCTTATAATACATATAATTCTGTCTCTTTTTCTAAGCGAAATAACAGCCCGAATATTCTTGGATGCCATTTTGTAATTATTCGCTTTACGCTAGTGTTGTGATCCGCAATGTATTTATGAAACTCGTAAAAATTACCGGAAACTAAGTTATAAAAATGTTCCTTTTTGCGTAGTATATTAAGGAATATACTACGTAAAAAGGAAAATTTTTCTTTTTTTTGTCAGCTGTTAAACCATGTGTTTTTCCATTTTACAGTTATTTATTAAGTATCACGGAAATAGATTAGTGTCCGGTAAATCTTTCAAGTGTGTTAAAGCTAGTAGTAATGTTATTTTATTAAAATATGTTTTTATTTAAAAGTGCAAGAATTTTCGGTGTGTTATTTCTCGTCTTTAGTGTTATCCAAGGTCTGTAGATAGAAGAATGGACAGGGTAAGGTCTTAGCATGGCCGCCATTTTCGAGACAGCGAGTTTGTGTTGGTGTACGTAGTATATAGCTATTAGTTGTGTGATGGAGTAAAACACGTCCTAACATAACCTATACATGAAACGAGAACAATTAATTTGTATTTAAATTAACATTATTTGGTTAATCAGGGGGTCGATTGTGTATCACATAACTTGCTCACTTTTATAATTTTCACCCAAGTAACATGATACACAATCGACCCCCCTGTTGAGTCACAGTCGCCGCCATTTTCGTGTAAAATCGGGTGAAGTGGATGTTAAGACCTTACTCTGTCCGTTCCTCTATCTACAGACCTTAGCGTCATCAATTCAATATAGTCGCAGTGACTACTCAAGAGCCTTAAGACTCCTGAGCACAGACTTCTATATTATATGCTAGACTGCTAACTGCGTCCCTTTAACTGTTGCAGGTATTTATATAAGACATGCGCAGAATAAGCAAGCATGCGCAGTGAATATTATTTTATATACTTTTATATGGCTTGCGTTACACAAATAATACAAACCAAGAAAATTTATGCTGTGTAAAACTGTAAAATAAATATAATCAAACAATAATATAATAAAAAATATTATAATAATGTGTTTTTAGTATTACTATAATATGTTATAATGTAATACGATCTAAATACAAACAATTTGGTAAAGAAAAATTATTTATTAGTTTTTTTGCAAGTATATCAGAAAATAATATAATGTGACAAATATAATATAATATAGTGAAAATACTAATTAACCTTTTTGACAGGTTGAGTTCAAAAGGTTAGAATCGCACAGCTTATTCTGCGCATCCACTTCGCGCATTACATGTACATAGGCAACATTTGTACATGTTGGAAAATGTATTTTTGATTTGTTTCTTTGCATTATATTTCCGCGCCATGAGTGCTTTTTTGCATTCCCGTTCAGATGGCGTTTTTGTTGTTGTTCCGGTCAAGCGACCTTTGTGATCGCTTTTTCGTTCTCTTATCTTACTTGTTACGGCCTTTTCTCTGTGTGTAACACGTTATATAAAAATATATTGTTGCGTACTGCAAGTGTCTATGCTTCCGCACGAATAACCTTCCCTACCTACCCCTTAACAATAGGTTACGGGCCCAGAGGTTGTAAATAGACAGAAGTGAATTCCGAATCGCCGTTTCTTTTTGACGATAAAAATTATTCTCCGTGCTCGCGCGCGTTCACTTCGAGAAGTGTATAAAAATCAATCGACGCGATGCAGTCTTCCAGCTTTACACGCTTCGAGTCTCTCAACCGAAAGAATTACGACACCTGGAAGATCCACATGGAGGCGCTCCTGATCAGAAATGACTAGAGTACCTCTAGGCTGCGTTCCGTTTCACGCATGAAACGCATGAATGTCCAATGCATGACATGAAGTGCAGAGCCCGTTCCGTTTCTGAAACACACTCCATGCGCGTCTAATAACGGAACAGACCTCATGCAGTTCATGCAGCATGTAAACATGGACGACGAAAGAGATTACTACCTACGAACGTGATCGAATGTGTCGAACAGTGTTAAAGAACATTTTTTGTATATTTTTAACTCAGATCAATTTTTTGATCATTATCTCTTCTAAAAAATTGAAAAAATTACTTCTAAAAAATTGAAAAAATTGAAAAGTTCCAATTCTTTTTGGTAAAAAAAGAATTATATATTTGTAGCCTGCTGGAAAAATACGAATAAATAATGAATGAAGGTAAAAGTTATTAACGATCTAACCTATTTCTTCCCTATAAAAAAAAAACTTCTGAAAAATATATAAAGCCAGCGGCACACGATGCTATTTTATCTGCTGGATTGCTTGCGTGCGCCTGTGCTGGCAATATTTCTTTCTGTTAAACTGGAAATTATGTAATCTGTTGAGCACGCTGCTGACTGATCTGCTGAATTTCCGTGAAAATCCAGCAAATCCAGTCAGTAACATGACCAACAGATTACACAATTTTCAGTTTAATAGAAAGAAAGATTGCCGGCACAGGCGCACGCAAACAATCCAGCAAATAAAATAGCATCGTGTGCCGCTGGCTTAATATCGAGTGTGGAGGAAAATATTATTCATGTAACCATGTGTTTACAGTATTACAAATTTAGATATCTTGTGTTCCTTCGTCCGCTCTTCGAGATACTTCGAAAGCTTTCGTAACTCTTTTAAATTTGTTTTCGTTATAGAGTTTATTGTTCGATATTACCGAAACTAAATAATTTAAATGTTTGATAGAATAATCCTGCAAAACAATTATACATTTAATATCATATGTAGAGAAGAATATTATTCATATATACATGTATATTTTATAGTATTACGAATTCAATACCTTCTCTTAATCTATTTCTTTTCAAGACAATCTTCCAATCAAATTAGTTTACGACTTAACCCTAACCCTAACTAATTTCGCGTGATTTCGCGCTAAAATTTGTCAATGCATGAAGACCGCATGAACTACCTCACCTCACGCGGTCTCATGCACCGGAAAAGGCAGGGCAACAAGGTTAGTCCATGCACGCAGTAAGTGCGCATGAAGAGAAACGGAACTATCTTCTATGCTTCTATGCGCATCATGCGTGAAACGGAATGCACCCCTAGTAAGAGTATGTAGGGTCCGATGTTCCCTTGCGGCGAAAGAACTATACAGTTTTTGTAACTACTAACAGTTTATTCAATACTGTACAAGAGATTACACGTGGTAACCCAACGGCGGTCTCACACGAAGGGGGTTCAACAAAATCTTTTTTTATTCTCCCTTCCGCTGCTTTATCTGGTGGCATTGCTGCCAACTTAACATCTGCAGCTTGTTCAGGAATTTCTCTAGGATTTTGTATCCGCTACAATACTCCCCCCGGAGCGACCGAATTAGGTTGTGAAATGGACGGTACGGCCACTCGGTCCAGCTCCGTGATTGGTGGAGGCGCTCGGCTGAGGCTGTCGATGTAGCTCCGTCATTTGAGTGTTTTCCATGAAGGCCGGCTTCAGTCTTTCGATGTGGACTTCCATTGGCTGGCCTTTGTAAGAAATTCTGTAAGAAGACTCGTTAGAATGTCTAATGATTAGGAAGGGACCTTTGTAAGGACAGTCGAGAGGTCTCTTAACTTTATCTACGCGGAGAAAAACGTGTGTGCAAGTGGATAGTGTTTGATGTATGAATGTTTTTGGATTGGAATGGTGTTGAGTTTGACTCGGTTGGATGATTTTGATGTACTCTCGCAACTGATTGGCGAATAGTTGCGGGTATTGTATCGGCTGACTAGGAATAAAATACTCTCCTGGTATTCGCAGTGTCGTGCCGTAAACCATCTCGGCTGCCAAAGCTTGCATGTCCTGCTTCAGGCTCGTTCGAAGTCCTAGGAGGACTAATGGCAAGATTTCTGTCCAATTTTGATTTGTGTGGCATCGTATAGCGGTTTTAAGTGAGCGGTGCCATCTTTCGATCATCCCGTTCGACTGTGGGTGGTACGCCGTGGTCCGGATTCGCTTTGATCCTATCAGCTGAGTCAGTGTCTCGAATATGATTGACTCGAATTGAGTGCCGCGGTCCGTTGTGATAATTTCGGGTGTACCGAATCGCGCCACCCACGCGGTTAAAAAGTTCTTCGCGATAGTGTGTGCAGACGTGTCCGCGATGGGGATTGCCTCAGGCCATCGAGTCGTGCGGTCGATGATAGTGAGGCAATACTTGTATCCGTTTGATACGGGCAGCGGTCCCACTATATCCATGTGGACGTGTTCGAACCTGTCGTTCGATACAAGGATATGTTGTGGCGCTGGTCGATTGTGTCGTGAGATCTTCGCTCGTTGACAGGTAAGGCAAGTTTTCACCCATTCGGTGATGTCTGTGTTGGCACTTGGCCAAATAAATCGTTGTGTGATTGTCTTTTTTGTTGCTTTTATTCCCGGGTGGAAGAGATTATGTACTGTGTCAAAAATTCTTTTGCGTAACAATGATGGTACATATATACGTATTTTTTTAGAAACATCACAGAAAATGGTTGTCTCTGTGTCATCCAAGCCGCAGTGGTTTGAGCTTAAGTCGGGTTTTGCAACAATGTTTGCAATTCTGCGTCCGTACGTTGCTCTCTTGCCAATTCGTCAGTGCTGACGATGACTGGCATATTAATTGCCTCGACTCTCGAGAGGGTGTCCGCTACTGTGTTGTTTTTTCTTGCTATGTATTTGATGTCCACTATGAATTGGCTCAAGAATTCAAGCTGGCGTATTTGTCTTGGCGACGCTTTATCTGGCCTCTGACTAAATGCGAAGGTAAGCGGTTTTTGATCAGTGAAGATTGTGACGTGTCGTCCTTCAATCATATATTTGAAGTTTTTAGTGGCTTCATACATCGCCAGTAACTCTCTGTCATAGGCACTGTAATTTGCTTGTGCTTTACTTAGCTTTTTTGAGAAAAAAGCTAGTGGTTGGTACTGACCGTTGATTTTCTGTTCCAGAACTGCACCGATAGCATGGTCTGATGCGTCCGTTTTAAGTATGAGAGGTGTATTCTCAGCAGGATGACTAAGCAGCGCTGCTTGAGCTAGTTGTTTTTTGCACTCTACAAATGCGTGGTCCGAGGTGCTGCTCCAATTGATTGGGCTTTTGTCCTTTCTTTTGTTCCCTGTTGTCAGGTCAAAAAGTGGTGTCTGGATCTGTGCTGCCCGGGGTAAGAACCTCCTATAAAAATTAATCATACCTAAAAAGCGTCGTAGTTGTTCCACGGTCTGCGGTTTCTTGTACCGCAGTATTGTTTCCACTCGTTCATTGCATGGTTTAGTTCCTTGGCTTGAAATCGTACAACCTAGGTATTTAACTTCTTTTTGGAAAAATGTACATTTGTTTGTGTTAATAGTTAAACCGAATTCTCGTAATTTTGTAAATATCTGTTTTCTGTCTGTCCTGTTCAGCAACCGGGATCTGATGATACGCTCTAGCCAGATCGAGCGTGCTGAACGTGTTACAGTCATGAAGTCGCTGAGAAAAGTCTTGAATATGAGGAATAGGATATTTATCAGGTACAGATGCTGTTGATGTTCCTCTCCGGATTTTGATGCGACAAGGATGTCGTCGATGTAGCAAAAACAGAAGTCCATCCCCCGCAGAACTGTGTGCATAAAACGTTGAAAGGTTTGTGCCTCGTTTCGTAGTCCGAATGGCATGGCGTTGAATTCATATAGCCCAAAGGGCGTTGTTAATGCTGTTTTCTGTCTGTCTTGTTCAGCAACCGGGATATGATGATACGCTCTAGCCAGATCGAGCGTGCTGAACGTGTTACAGTCATGAAGTCGCTGAGAAAAGTCTTGAATATGAGAAATAGAATATTTATCAGGTACAGTTACCTTATTCAATTGACGGTAGTCACCGCATATTCGCCATCCTCCATCTGCCTTTTTTACTAGGTGCATCGCATTCGACCATTGGCCTTTGCCTGGACGGCATGTACCAGTCTTTATCCAGCGTTCTATTTCCTGTTTGGCGAACTTCAGTCGTCCTGGAGAAAGTCGTCGTAGGCGATCTGAGACAGGTGGTCCCTTTGACTGGATGACGTGTTCCACAGCGCCTCGGCGTTTTCAGTATCAGCGGGTGAGTAATATCTACGAATTCCCGTAGTAGCTGTCGACATGGTACTGTATTATTAATGGTTGAAACAGACTGAATTTTCTTATTACTAATCTTTCCCGTCGTGTGCATGTTGATTATTCCGTCGACTAGTCGTCTGCCCCGGAGATCTACCATTAAATTATAACGGTAGAGGAAATCTGCGCCCAAAATAGGTTGTTCGACCTCCGCTATGATGAATCTGCACGCCAGGCTACGCCTAAGGTTTAAGTCTAATTCTAAGGTACGTTCGCCGTATGTTTTAATTTTTGTACTATTCGCAGCGTACAAATTAATATTTACACTTCTCCCGCATTGCAGGGCCCATCGACGAGGGAGAACGGAGACGTCCGAACCAGTGTCGACGAGGAACGTTGCTCCACGTCGGTCCTTCACTAGGAGGCGGCGATAACTGCTGCCCGTGAGCGCGTTTACCTCCATCCGCGCCCGGGCGTTTAGTTTTCCGTTTGCGTTAAAGCCGGTTTAAATGTACACGGTTTCGCGCACTTTGTCGCATTGTGTTTAAACTTATTATGGTAATAGCAATAATTAGGATTATAATTGTTCGTGTTTTTATTTCTGTTACCCGACTTCGAACGTCCTCGGGAACTTGACCGGCCGCGATAGTAACGATTATTGTCTCGTTTACGTGAGCGTCCTTGACGCACTTCAAGCGACAGTTTTTCTATCATCTCGCGCAACTCGCGTATTTGTGTTGACACTGGTTGCTCTTGAGCAAGTACAACAGCGGTCGTCTTAAGGGGGTACTCTACTCTAAAACACGCTTTTTTCGGGATTTTTTAACAAGAAACTAATGAAAATTGTTAATATCAGCTTTTTATGTATATATTTTATTATGTTTAGAGAACATAAAAAATATTTTTTAAAGCCAAATTAATGAATATAAATATTAATTAAACCCTATCGAATACATGGTAAAAAAAAACGGTGCCCATGATTGCGTCCATTCTGGTTATCTGAAACAAAAAATTCAAAAAGATTCTTAATTAGTATAAGTTTGGCTATAGCAGGAACTAGAATGGAATAAAAAAATAGAAAATTAAAAAAATGGCGGCACTTTGAAAATTTAGTATGAATTTTCTTATCTTTCGAAGGTTGTCAAAATCGTAAAAAATTTTTTTTTTACTTAATTCTAGTTCCGGCTATAGCGGCACATCTGCTGAGGATGTACGCAAAAGCCGGACTTAATCGGTCAAATAGATCTTGAGATATCTTGGACACCAGTTCAAAAAACATGGTTTTGAGAAAAACGCGTTTAAAGTTTTGCGCACCGTTTATGAAGGATCTTTACTTACAAAGATTAATCTGCCAATCCAGGACCATACAGGGGACCTTCTTTATGCTCAAAGAAGTCCTGCTCAGCTGATTTTTTTTTTTTTTTTATTGCTCGTCTCCCGTTGCACTCGGCACTGCGCGCTGTAAGCCGCTCCCTTTAAACCGCTACAACTTCGTCAATTTTATGAATTTAAGCAAATCCCTTTACAGACATATTTTTCATAACATATACTTTGAAAAAAAAAAATTTTTTTTTCGATTTTTTGAAATTTTTAGAGTAGAGTACCCCCTTAACGGCCTGTATTGCCATCGGTTTGATTATGTCGACGACCTTGTCAGCCATTAACGCTAAACTTCCGAGGTCATCCACGGAACTGACCGCTAAAATACCACGCGCGGCTTCCGGTAACTGATCGAGAAATAGGCTACGGATTACTGAGTCTGTACATTGGCCTCCCGCGAGGCGCCTTAAGCGTTGCAAAAAATGAGAAGGTCTCTCATCGACGATTTCTTGCTTGCGGAGCAGCTTCCGAAGCTTCGACTCTTGCGTTTCCTCGAAGGAATTTATTATTCGCGTTTTCAATTCCTCGTTTTCAATTCCTTTATGTATCAGAGGTGGATTCGCTATCAAGTCCGCGACGAAGGGTATGACTGAGGGATCCAAATTCGTCAGCACATACCTGTACTTCGTCTCGTCGCTCGTAATTTTCTGGAGCGCGAATGTAGCTTCTGCTACCTGAAACCATTGAGCTGGCATCTCCTTCCAAAAGGGCTGCGGGAACTTCACATGCCGCGTGGTCATGAGCGCAGCTTCGCCAGCGTACGCCTGCTCCGCTGCTAGCCAGGTCGGCGTGTGTGACCGGCTGGACCTCTGATCCTCGCCGGCTGCATCCGCGGGCGCATCCTCGAGCGCAGCCAACCCTGGGCGATTATATTCCGCGCTGCCTGCCGCGCGGGGCGGGGAATGTTCGGTAGGCATCACTCGCCGAATATTCTGACCGTTTCCGCTATTTTTGCACTGTCGATTCCGCACGCTCCGGATATCGCGCGCTCCGATTTACGCACGCTCCGCTTTTCGTCGGCTCCGAATTTCACTCACGCCGCGTCGCCGGCTCCGGTTTTTCGTAACGCAGATCACGTCGGGGTCACCAGTTGTAGGGTCCGATGTTCCCTTGCGGCGAAAGAACTATATAGTTTTTGTAACTACTAACAACTTATTCAATACTGTACAAGAGATTACACGTGGTAACCCAACGGCGTCTCACACGAAGGGGGTCCAACAAAATCATTTTTTATTCTCCCTTCCGCTGCTTTATCTTTTTTTTTGTTCACGGGGTGGAAACCTTTTATAGGTACCCCAGGGGACTCTGGGGAGTCCCCCGGGGTTATGTGGGAATCACCCGGGGGGGAGAAGAGTCCCCCCCGGGCATACCCACTAAAACTACCCCGAGGTGCCATTCCTTAGCCCCTCAGAGAAGTGGGTGGGCATCACCGGTGGTATTCATCCACCCACTCCTCGGGCTAGCCGCCGTAGCGGCCTCCTCTTGGGGGGAGAGGGAATAAAGCATCCTCTCCCCCAGGATCCGACTAATTGGGGAAAGCCCGACACCCCGGGGCCTTCCCCCCGCCCCCCCCAATATAGTTTGTTGGGGGGGCCGTAGCACCCTAGGAGCCCCAGCCCCCAGGGTAGCCACACACTCGGCCAGGAGGGAGATAGACAGAGTCACCCTCCTGGCTGACTTACCAAATGGGGGAGAGATATAGTTCCTCCTCCCCGGGGGGAATCCCTATTTTTACTTGGAGCACCCAACTGGGTGCCCCTCGGGATCCCCCTCCGCCTCTCAGCATCGCACACCCGATAATCGGGTGTGCGAACAACAAGAATTTGAGGAGATCCCCCCCCTTTGACGCAGGGGGGATCTCCTCTCTTCATATATGTGCGTACATACGCAGGTTTCTTCCGTAATAATGAGGGCGGGGTCCCCCACACTAGCCTAGTGCGTCCC
>CABEGB010000111.1:0-60033 GCA_901521435.1 Crematogaster levior | reverse complement strand
CCCAGGTAACCCCGGCCTCTACCAGCCCCATAGTTCCACCATACCCCTTACTAAAACGCAATCCAAGTACCATAAATCGAAACCGGATCAACAGCAGAGTTCAGGTTTCTAACTTTAGAGTCATTGAAAAAAAAAGTTTCTTACTTCTAGGTCTTACTAGCACTAGATGTTTTTTTTCGGGTTCGGTGAATCAGATCAATATCCATATGGCTCCATAGGCTCAAAGATTTGGCTGTAACCTCAATATTAAAAACCCGAAACCCTCGGTCGAGGATGCTAATTGTCAATCGAGTAACCTAAGGTATACAGTTACACTAAAATCATAGCAGTAGCTTGTTTTTCGATTCATACGTTAACTTATCCCATGTTTATTTTCTATGGATCAAACTTACCGTCGGCATTAGCGTTACCCGATATACACCTGCTGAGGAGGTTACGATCGATCGAAGTTTAGTATATCATTTAGTCTGAGAAGGGCTGTTTGATATAATTATGGCTATAGCATAAAAAAATTGCTATTTTCTTTCTTACTAACGTGTTCTTTGTCTTCGAATGAGCGATGTAAAGAGCCTTTTTTTACGTTTTTTGCTATGCTCCGTATCTCTCTTGATCATCCAACAGTAGTCTGCTTGCATGTTTTGCATCCATCGACCTTGATAACTTTTCCCGCATTTTGAGTCTTGATGGAAACGTTCACCCTGCTCCTCCTTTAAAATGTCCAGGTGGTTGGCAGATTTATCTATATAGGTCGAGGTAAGGTTTTTTTGTTCATTTAAACAGCCAGTTCCTCGTAGTTTTATTAAATCAGTAACGATATCTCTCTATAAACTGAACTTTTCCTATTTCCAAAATTTTGTACAACGAAAACTAAAGCCATGCTGCTCTTTCAAATACATTCATGTGATTGGGTAGAGTGAATATCCTTGAACATTTTCCTGATTTTGGGTCCATCAAACACTCAACTAACATTATTTTGCCCTCTGAAGAAGTTTAGGAAATTTCGTTTGCAAATACTGGGAAGCATTTACCAGTTTTATCAAGAGCTTTGACAGACTGCTTCATTTAGACCAAGTTTAATGTGGAGGGTATTTAGGATTTTTTGATGGATCTACGAGGAATGATGAATGATGTTACACATGACCAGGGAGATAATGTTCTTTTCTGGCCATTTTTTTTTACCTTAAAATATCTCTGTCGTCTACTATCCCATAAACATAAATAACAAGGTACTTGGTAAGATCCTGACTGTTGTCCCAATGTGAAATGATTTTTTCTTACTTCTGAGTCCCACTATACTTTACTAGATGTTTTCAGTTCAGTGAATCCCGAATCCAATATCCATATATAGCTCCATAGGCTCAAGATTTAGCTGTAACCTCAATAAAAACTCAAAACCCTCGGTCGAGATGCTAATTATCCAATCAAAGTAACCTAAGGTATATACAGTGCACTAAAATCTATGTGTGAAAGCCTTGTTTTCGATTCATGTAAGATCAGAAATGTAGATAACTGATGTTTCTTCGTGTGTTTTGCAATCAGGGCACCTCCGTAGTTGACGGTGGAGCAGCAGGTAATTCCGCGGTGATCAGCAGAACCCTGGATAACAGCGTCTGAGCCGTCATAGCAAACACACGAAGTAGAACTACGATGCAGAGTTCAGTAGCTTATTATCGGCAGTAATTCAGGGTGGGAAAGGGCCCGCAGGCGTCGTCATCCTTCACGACCTGGCGCTCTGCAATGGTTGGTGACTTAGCTGTTGCACCCAGGTATGGAAGTGACAAAGAAAAAAAGAAACAGATCGTCCCCAGAAGGAACATTTTGTAAAAACAATCAGAAATTGTTTTTGTTACATATCTGAAGTAAATTTGAAATTATTTCCATGCGAAAATGAGTAATGATATAAGACAATCCCTTGAAGAAGTATTTGGTCTGCCTATTGCTCAACATATTAACTGGGTTCCAACTATAATGTAAAAATTCTTGCAGGTAATGTTGAACGGAGTGGAAAAGAGATAAAAGAAATACAGATTTCATAAAGTTCATCATTCCGGCAGATGGAATCAACCTTATGATAAAAGTGATTGCTATTTCTGCTTGAATGAAGTAAAAGGATTCACTTCAAGACTAAAGAAAATCATTTATAATACCGTCAGCTCTGTGACTTTTCCTGTATTAGTGGACGCAAATAAACAGTAGAAGAGACATCCATGAACCTTGAAATGATGAAACGGAGGATGTATGCTTGATGAAAAAAAACAAGTCAGACAGAGATGACAGTCTGGAAGCGACAGTGATTCATCATCTACAAAGAAAAATGTAGCCCAATTAATCCACAACCAAATTAAATGACCTTATCACGACTTAGGTCTGCCAAAAGATGGTACAGAATACTTCTTCTTTCTTGAAGGAGAAAAAAAACCTATCGACGTCTGATACCAAAGTTTCTTTATATCGAAATCGAGACTATTCTTTTCACCAATTTTTTTGACAGAAGATGATATCGTATTTGTAATAATGTAGAAGGACTGATTAATGGAATTAAAACCAAATAGTTACAGAGCAGAAAACTGGGGCTTTTCTTGGAATTCCTCAAGAGAAGTCACAGAGGCGGTACTTTCTCCACATTACTAATGTTGCTCCAGTCCCTATTGCTCATTCTGTTATGTGCAGGAAAAAGTATAACAATACTTGAGTCCCTTCTAAAAATAAATTACGAGAGGTCATCGAAATATGGCAGGAGATCTGAAAAAATCATTTCAATATTGGGACAACAGTCCCAAGGATTCACTAAGTACCCTTATTTATATGTTTATAGGATAGTAGAGATCCCGTAGCAGAGACATTTTAAAAAGAGTAAAAAATGGCCAGAAAGAACAACACATTGCTCTCCCAGGTCATATAACATCATTCATCTATTCCCTCGTAAGTCCATCAAAATCCTAATACCTCCTCTCATTAAACTTGGTCTAATAAACAGTTCGTCAAGCTCTTGATAAAACCAGTAAATAAGCAGTATTTACCAAACAAAATTTCCCAAACTTTTCCAAGAGGCTAAAATAAAAGAAGGTGTTTGGTACTTAAATCAGGAAAATGTTCAAGGATATTCCTTCACAATCACATGAATGTATTTGAAAGAGCAGCGTAACTTAGTTTTCGTTCAGTTGCTGCAAAATTTCCTTGAAATAGGAAAAGTCAGCTTATAGAGATATCGTTGCTGATTTGGCAAAAAAAACTGCGGCGGCATTTGTGGACTTGGGCACGAACATAAAATGCATGCCAGATGAGTTCGCAGCCTGGGACGTTTTGGCGGGAATTGAGTCTCCATCAGACAAAAAATTGAGCTGTTATCGATGAGGATATATTGGCGAACTTCTGTTGAATGGAACCAAAAGAAGATGCAGGCATGAAGAAGCGTAAAACGCTTTATCGCTCATTCGAAAACAATATAACGATGAAAAGAAATGAATTAGCTCTTTATACTTATAGTAACCGTAATTCGACAGCCCTTCTCGAGACTTAAATGATATGCTAAATCGATCATTCATGACCATATATCGAGTAACTTGTAATGCCGACGATAAGTTGATTCATATAGAAAACAAACGTGAGATAAATTAACGTATGATCGAAACAAAGGTCGTCCACGAACCGCAATGCATAGCCTCTGCTGGAGTTACTGATTAGTTTCAGTGTATCCTCTTCAACAACAAATCTTAACCTATGTTCTTCTTGAATTCGATTCACCAGGCTCAGCTGTAGTAGTAAAACAAATGCACACAATGACTTCTAAAGAGATGAAAACCTGAATCTCTGTTATTGATCACAATTTCAGCTTTTCCTAATCGATGAATATGAGGTGCAAATGCATCAAAACCTCAGGAAGTATAAGAACTAAGAAAATAACTCACCAAAAAAATTCTGATTCGCCACTTTACTAACAGATATTTCATGTTTTTCCGGTATTTTTTGGGCCTATTTTTTTTGAGTTGTAGCTAAACCTAGACCCACGATGAATATATGAACCCTCGATTTGGATTCTTGACCCCAAAAACTATTATAGTAAACATGAAGTGAGACCCCAGGTCAGAAACTTTTTTTTTTTTTTGTGGGCTGTGTAATCCAGTAGAAGAAGATGTTGATGTTTGTAATAGATTATGGTCTCATGTTCAATTGTTGCAAATTTTAAATATGTGTCTTGCATATGAGATTAGTAGTGAATCTGTTGATTTATTAAGCTGGATGATACAAATGTATATTGGACGTTTTAATAACTTATACCCTGACTGCATTGTACCAAAATTTCATTTTTTGATTCACGTGCCACAATGTACTTGCTTATTTGGACCAGTTCGTCAACAGTGGTGCTTTCGTTTTGAAAGTGCTAATGCTTATTTTAAAGCATTGGTACCAGTAGTACGTAATTTTAAAAATATATACTTACCTATAGACATAAGGCGCGATTATGCAATTAGAAACATATCCAGAAGCTCCTGCCAAAAAATTCTTATATCGTGGTCATAAAATAAGTTCGGGGAATACTGTACTACTTAATAATTTACCAAATGCTACAATATTTTATGATTTTTTTGACAAAGTCGATGATCCACATTGTCAATTATTGCGTACACCTCAAGTAATTATTTATGGGACGAAATATGTGCGACCTATTCCGCGTGAAGCAGATCAGTCAAGTCTCAGAAATAGCTTAAATTTGGCATATCGGTAGTTCATTGCAACACAAAATGTTGTGCAAAATATTTTTTTTTAATTGCAAAATTGTTTGAGTTATAAGCAATTACAATTTTGACGACTTTTTAATTAAAAAAAAATCGTAACTTCTTTCCGTTTAGTTGTATTGAAAATTGTTTTGAATAAAAGTTGTAGGTAAAAGGTTGTATTTTTTAATGAAATTTTTTTCAATGCTGAAAAAATTAATTATCCATTATTTATTTAACAATTTACTTTTTAATAATTTTTTTAACTATTAAGGACACGATAAAAAAATCTGAAAAAAATATCTACATTAACTGTCAACCTTCCTTTATGCTACAAAAAATTATGAAACGTGTATTCTTTTTCGTTTTTGAGAAAATAGTTCCTCAAATTGTGCGCGCGCGACTCGCGGCGCTGATGCTGTGGCGCGCCGCCTCGTCCGTTTCTACTTCGACCGGCGCACTGACTGTTGCAGAATCAGATGAGTCACATAAATCAGAAGAAGGCTTAATTGTCGTTTCCTTGCCGTTATAGTATTTCACGTTGCCCAGTTCTCACCGCGTGGAGGTGAACGACTTTCGAGAACTTTTTTTTTGTTTTTTTGTGTTTTATTTTTTTTGTTTTTATTTATTTAAATTTTTTTTGTTTTTGTTTATGTTCTTTTTATTTATTTTTTTTATATATTTTTTCTTCATTTTTAGTTTTAATTGCGGGTTCTTTTCTACTGATAATATACGTAAATAAGGTTTATTAGAATTTATGAAGAAGTCTGTTTAATACAAAATTGTGAAAAAATAGGAAATGAAAAAAATAATTACAAAAAAGTACAGTTATTCTTGGCGCATGATTATCCGTGATGATGTGCTTTCTGATGCCGAATAAATTTTGCATTTTATTTCTTTCGTAGACACTGGCAGAAAAGCATGAAATTGTCGAGTGCCTTGTAATGTTACTGCTGATTGAAATCGAGGTTCAAGCCGTTTTTTCGTATCATCGTGTTCTTGACTGGTGCAAAAAACAAACGCCATAGTTTTTATGTTGCGAGAGCCCATTCATACAAGTCCTTGGGAGTCAAGATATGACCAATTGTCGTTCGTTGCAGACTTGTACGAGCAGCAAGGCGTTTTACTGTGCCGCCTACACCATCACATGGACCTTTGCCATGTGATGTTGCAAAAAAGTGCCACTCTGCATCAATTTGAAAATCTTGTTTATGATGTGTCAGATTTATGAAATTATTTTTATTTTTGTATTGTGACGATGCACCATCAGAAAAGTATATAAACTTTTTAACATTTGTACTACCAAATTTATCTTTTAATATCATAATAAGCTTGCTTTGGAAGAGATGGACAGCAACCGTATTATGGTTTAAATCTTCAGAAATGATTACGACACTTAAATGTTTGATTTCATTTTCCTCGCGGTAATAAGTAACAAAGGGATGAATTGTCGCCTGATTGTTGTTCCAGTGGAAACTTTGAATATCGTCTTGTACGACAAATCCGTAATTTTCTGCAAAATCGCCAAGGATTAAAAACTCTCCGTCTTTTAAATTGTTTTTGCGATATTGCATGTAACTACTTTGTTCCTTTGCAATGAAATCGTGGATTGTCAGCTTTTCGAGTGACTCCTTCAAAATTACAATAAATTGATCGCTTGTTGTCGTGATATTTTCTAAAGTGCAACGATCTGTTTGTGTCCATCTGCTGTATGTCACATTTTCTACGAAATTTTCATCAAACAAGTGTTCGATTTCTTTGATAGTTGAGTCGGCATTTGGGCAATGATCACATTCATTAAGGTGGCAATGTGGAGTTGGAGTTTTACAAATCATTTTTATTAGTAAATCCTGATACGTGATTTTCAACGATCGACTTATTGCATTAACTCCTGCAAACATTAATTTCACGTTTTGGTGTATTTTACACACACAGACTGTGTGCGTTCCAGATGGGCCAACCAATATGCAGTGCTTCGGTCGCAGTTCTGCAAATTTTGTGAAACCAATTTTTATCTCAGGATTGTCAGATTTAAATTGAGCATAGGCTTCTTTAAGGTTGCACAATATTAGTCGTTTTTGAATCTGATCTTTCTTTCCATGTGCATCTCGTACAGTTACGTAATCATTTTTACCAGGCATCATGCGGCTAATTTCATCGCTATTATAAAACGAAATCACTTCTGAAATTGCAGATTCTTCAAGTGTACGAGAAGGTCTGGGATCAGGTGACGAGCCAAATCCACAGTCATTTTGAAGTTGCTTGGCCTTTCGAGCCATTCTGTAAGAAATATTAAAATGACGTTGCAAATCTCGAATTGACCAACTGCGTGATGTCATCGTTAGATATTTTATTTTATCGCTAGTACAAGTTGCATTCAATGCCAGTTGCTTAATATCTTGTAACAATTGCTCTGCGTCATATCCAATATATAACGATGACTGGTCTTCTTCTGATTTATCTGATTCATCAGAAATCTCGTCATTTACATCTGAAACATTAGAATCAATTTCTTCAGAACCTTCGATATTCGCATCGTCAGCAATATCTTGCTGCTGCATCGACATTACAACGCCATCACCCCTGTACAGTTTCATGCGGCAATGGAAACACACATAATTTCCAATGTTTGGAAATTTTGCTTTATATGCGGCTGACACAGGAGTTATGTTTTTTTTAACCCATGTATGATTTTCAAGTTGAAAAGGATTGCAACACATTTTTTTTAGGCATTTTTCGTTATTATATATTATTACGTAAACTTTACGCGTTATTATAAATTAAACAGTAACAAAATACCAAAATCATACAACTTTAAAAACTAAAACGATCAATTTTAATTATGATAAAATGTACTTTTGATACTCATTAAATTTAACCAATCTGATGATGCGATAAACACCTTTAAAAGATAAGAACAAAAGACAGAACAATTGTACGAATTTGCAGTACATCGGCCACCGATTTCGAACGGTAACCGTCTCAACTACTACACTGCCGTTGGAATATTCTCTCAGTGAAGGCTCAGCAGTCAGTGCGCCGGTCGAAGTAGAAACGGACGAGGCGGCGCGCCACAGCATCAGCACCGCGAGTCGCGCGCGCACAATTTGAGGAACTATTTTCTCAAAAACGAAAAAGAATACACGTTTCATAATTTTTTGTAGCATAAAGGAAGGTTGACAGTTAATGTAGATATTTTTTTCAGATTTTTTTATCGTGTCCTTAATAGTTAAAAAAATTATTAAAAAGTAAATTGTTAAATAAATAATGGATAATTAATTTTTTCAGCATTGAAAAAAATTTCATTAAAAAATACAACCTTTTACCTACAACTTTTATTCAAAACAATTTTCAATACAACTAAACGGAAAGAAGTTACGATTTTTTTAATTAAAAAGTCGTCAAAATTGTAATTGCTTATAACTCAAACAATTTTGCAATTAAAAAAAAAATATTTTGCACAACATTTTATGTTGCAATGAACTACCGATATGCCAAATTTAAGCTATTTCTGAGACTTGACTGACCCGCTTCACGCGGAATAGGTCGTGCCAAAGTCGATAATTCTCTTCCTGTGTTTGGTGAAATCAATGAAATATTTGTTATTACAAGAAATTTTTTTTGATATTTTCCAAACTTGTTACGTTATTTTTCTATGACAAATTGAATGCTTATGCTGTACAAAAACATCATTTAATGATGAAATTTTCATGATCGACCATTTAATTTTCCCACATTCCTTAATTTCAGTAAAAATATTTGAATTACATTTTGTTGGTTTACTTAATCACGAACGAAATGAATGGTATGCCTAAAAAAACTCAACAAACCCAAAAATATTACGCTACCTTAATTTTAAATTCTCAGTCAAATATATTTTGTTAAATAGTTTTAAATAGTTGTCATCGTATTGTATAATATAATGTTTCTTAATAAACTTGACCCACATTAATTATTTCTGTCAGGATTCATTCTTTGTTGTAGAATTAATTTTTTGTCAATCATTGATTGAAACAAAATTTTGGTTTTTCTGATACGAAATCTTGACAAATCGCTTCAACATTTAATACATTCGCAGTTTTTATATATATTTCACTGATTTGCACCGATCACTAATTATGCCAAATATTTTTTTATTTATTTTCTTTTCTTGCATACATTATTCTCAAAATGATGCTCAATAAAAGATCACTTTACAAAAATTATCGAAAGACACGATGCATATATTATGTTTTGTTTTGAAACAGCGGATTGTTGTTCGGTGTGCCAGATATAATAATGTTTTTCAAATAATGAAAGACTGTGATAAAGACTGTTTTTAATGTACTTAAAATATATACTTTTTTTGTGCATTAATTCTATTTCGTGCGTTACATTTTTTCTTGTGTTATTTAACGAAATGTGTAAATAGTTGTATAATGCATGAATTTCAAATACGGTAAGTGTGCCTTGATTTAATCTTAATGCGTTCAATAATAACACATCTATAAATGTGTTATATGAAGTTACACGGATGATGTGTGTGAAAATAATGCACTTGTGTATTAATTTCACACGTTTGAGTTAAGAAACACATTTAAAAAATGTGTTGTGCATTACATTTACACATGATATAACATGATGTTGATTATACGTTTCAAATTCCCCCGCTCGCCACGTTTTATATTATTTCGCGTAACTACGACAGCGGATGTATTTACATCTTGCGTCTAGTTTTCCCTTCTGTATAGAGTTAAGTTTTTCTTCTTCTACTACTTCTGTTCTTCGTGCGTTGTGCTGCAAACACATATAGTTCGCGCTGTCCGATCATTCTTGTAAAACCTCCTAAATAAACAGAGTTTGTTTCGGATTAACACCCGTCTCATTTACTCGGTCGTTTCTTGTGACTCTGCGCGATTCAACAGGTTATGGGCCCAGAGTCGCAATGACAAAGTGAGGTTAAAACGTCTTCATAAAACGTGCATTGAAATATCACCAGTCGAAACAATAACACATACACCATAAATTCCACGCGATTGGAAACATTAACAAAAGATAACTATGACACGTGGTCATACAGTAGAAGCACTGCTCGTTAAAAACGACAATTGGTGTTATGTGAGCGGTGAAAAACCACGCCCTCAAGGTGATACCCCGTCAACCCAAGCTATTATCAAGGCCTGGGAAAATGAGGACCGTAAAGCTAAATCGGACTTAATTCTCGCCATTAATCCCACCAAATTAAAGCAGGTACGTGGCTGCAAAACTAAAGCTGCGTGGCTGCAAGTCTAAAGAGGTATGGGATAAATTGAAATCTATATATGACTCAAAAGGCCCCGCGCGTAAGGCCACATTACTCAAGCGTCTTGTTCAAACCAAAATGTTAGAGGGCGAAGACGTAAAGGAACACATCGCTCAGTTCTTCGACGCTGTCGATAAACTAGAATCGATGGATATCCAGATAAATGGAGACTTTCTTTCTATAATGCTTCTCTACAGTTTACCTAGTAATTTCGAGAACTTCAGATGCGCAATAAATCTCGTGACACACTACCTAGCGCTGAACAATTGAAGGTAAAAATCATTGAAGAACACGAAGCGCGAAATCAGACAAATAACAAAATAGGCGTGATGCTCGCTTATCGGTAAATACGCACGGTAAATACAAACAAAAAGCGAAATCTAACAAGGACGCGTCAACATTGCGCGGCGAATCAAATGAAAAAAGATTACGTCCAAAATTCAAATGCTCTTTCTGCAAAATTGCTGGACACAAATACGCCGAGTGTCGGAAGAGAAAGAAGCAAGAGGCCGAAAAGGCCAATAATACGGAGGTAGAGAGTCTATTCGCAGAGGTCGCCCACTATTCTTCCCCCAGTCCTCTCCAAAATATAAATTCGGTGGTGTCTTGATAGCGGATGCACGTCGCATTTATGCAGAGACGCTCGGATGATGACTAAATCCGTACGCACGCAGAGCGACATCAAATTAGCTAGCAATGCAACCAGCTCAGCGAATGCAAAAGGGGACGTCGAATTTTTAACTAAAGTCTACAACACAAACAAGAGGACTGACTTGAAAATACGCTCCATGTTCTGGACTTGAGAACCAATTTACTATTCGTGGCCAAAATTGTGGACAAAGGCCATAAAATTGTATTCGACTCGGACCAGGACGCATCCATACTCGATCGCGAAGGGACCATCAAACTCGTCGCTGAACGCCAAGACAATTTATATATCCTAAATGGCTCTTCTCAGCAGGCAAACATGGTTACACATAGGAAACGTACCGACATCGAGATCTGGTACGAGCGTCTTGGCCACCTAAACGCGAAAGACTTATTAGATATGACTGTAATAACGGTCATTCTCTTTGCCAGTAGTTAAAATTCAAATGAAAAGCATTAGTTGACATCAAACTGGCAATGTGATCGGTGGTCGAATTGGTATGACACCCGCACGGAATGGGGAAGTTCCAGGTTAGAATCCTGACTGAGGTAATATTTTTCGCAATAAATTCTTTATCTTATGAGTGGAGTTGAGATTTATTAACTCCAAAATGTAAATCGAATTTCTATTTCATAAGTTGGTGAATCACTGCGGTTAATAGTCTGACAAAACCAAGTCGGCTCGCAGTTCACCAATCACATTGCCAGTTTGATGTCAACTAATGCTTTTTATTTGGATTATTAGATATGTCCAAAAGACAGACTGCCATCGGATTTAAAATCAAGGATCCCTCCGATCTTCCTAATTGCAAGGTATGTATTACCCAGAAACTTACTAATTCCCCATACCTACCTCGTGTTCACAGGTCCGAACATCGACTCGAGATTATATACTCCGACCTCTGTGGACCGATGCGAATCAATTCGATTGGAGGAGCACGTTATTTTATGACACTCATCGATGACCGTTCAAGATGGTGTCAAGTCTACTTCCTGAAGAACAAAGACGAAGCTACAAGCAAATTTATAGAATTCAAAAATCTGGTCGAAAATCAAACAGTTCTCAGGATAAAAGCCTTCCATTCGGACAATGGAAAGGAATTCTGCAACTCCGCCATGGATAAAATTTTGAAGGACTCTGGAATTCTACGACGCCTGACCGTACCGCACACTCCTGAACAGAACGGAGTTGCCGAACGAAGAAATAGAACACTGGTCGAAATGGCTCGGTGCTTACTTGCACAATCAGGCTTACCCGTACACCTTTGGGCGAAACTATCAACACGACGAACTATATACGGGATCGCTGCATCACAAAGAGCTTGAACGGCGAAACACCCCACAAGTTATGGCTCGGAAAAGAGCCTAATATTAGTCATCTTCGATCATTCGGTTGCAAAACGCTTGTACTTAACAAGAATCCGAGCAAGGGGAAGTTTGAACCCAGAGCCGTCGAAGGCATTTTTGTCGGTTACGCGGACAATTCGAAGGGATACCGTATCTGGTTGCCGAAAGATCGCAAGATTATCGTCGCAAGGGACGTTAGATTCCTAGATAAATTCGAAAATCTCGACAAACAAAAGGATTTCACTCATAATGAAATCATAAATGGCAGAAGCAAACTTCTAATGGACAATCACCAATCTCGAAACGAAACAGATATTGCCGACAATGAAAGAACAGTCAATCATCAGCTTCCTGATCCGGCAGAGGACATCACCGAAGCAAGGCCCAGACACGATATCGATTCCGAGTCTAACAGCGAAGATATCGACGACGATATCAATGAACGTGGGCTCATCGTACGCAGTCCTGGACGTCCGCGGAAGATACTTACCGGAAAACGGGGTCGTCCGACTAAACAATATCACACAAAAGTTTTACCTCCGAGCCGTCCCACAGCCGCGGAGGATGATCCATCATTCGAAGAAAATGATAACGACGACGATTCGACATGGTGCAACGCTCAGTTTGCAATGAGCGCTTAAGAATACCTTTCTCACAGGCTCTTTCGGGCCCCGACAGCAACAAATGGCAACAGGCTGTATACGATGAGATTAAATCTCTTGTGAGCAACGACACATGGACGTTGGTCGAAAGACCAAGCGACGAAAGGGTGATCGGATGTCGCACTGTTCTAAGGAATAAATATATGGCTAACGGAGAACTCGAGCGAAGAAAGGCCCACGTGGTCGCTAAAGGATTCTCTCAACGTCTGGATATTGACTTCCACGACACATTCGCCCCTGTCGCGAGACTCAGCTCACTAAGAACGCTCATGACCGTGAGTGTTGAACGAGACATGCGGATCTCACAACTTGATATCACAATCGCCTACCTAAATGGTGTAATGGACACATCAATCCACATGGAAAAGCCGGAAATGCTTCGAGAGATGCTTGAGAAAATCATCGCACATGAAAAGAATGCTACACTCATCAAGAAAGCTGAAAAGATGTTGAGTCAATTTGAAGAGGGCGACAAGGTTTGCAAGCTTAACAAAGCCCTGTATGGCCTCCGTCAGGCCGGCCGTCAATGGCATATGACTCGACAGGATTCTAAGAGGACTTAATCTGACACCAACCAACGCCGATCCATGCGTGTATATCAACGGGAGTTGATAGTGTACCATCTTATTAGTCTACGTGGACGACATTCTCATCGCCTCTCGCGACGGAAACTCCGCTAGGCGTCTAAAGAAAGAGCTTGCCAAGAATTTTATCATCAGAGATCTTGGAGACGTAAACATCTGTCTGGGTATAGAGGTGTCTCAATCTAACGACGGGATTCGTCTGTCTCAAAGCGGATATATTCGTGACATTCTCTCCAAATTCGGTATGACCGATTGCAAGCCGGTAAATTCGCCGATAGTAACCGATTTCAAAACCAAAGTCAATAGTGACACAGAATCCGACGAGCCAGAAGTTCCGTACAACTCTTGGGCTCTCTAATGTATTTGGCACAAGGAACTCGTTCCGACATTACTTACGCAGTAAGCTCCTTGAGCCAATGGAACACATCCTTCAAAAAGGCATATTGGATGTGTGCCAAAAGAGTTTTAAGATACCTCAAGGGCACCATTAACCATGGCCTACATTACACGAGAAGTGGCCAAAATCTCGTGGGATTCACAGATGCTGATTGGAGAAATTGCGAACTGAATCGTCGTTCGTATACCGAATCTGTTTTCCTATTAGCCAATGCTGCCATATCTTGGGAGTCGCGGAAGCAAAGGACGGTAGCGCTCTCCTCGACTGAAGCAAAGTACACCGCCCTTAGCGATGCCGCAAGGGAAGCTATTCATCTGTCAGGATTCTTATCCGAAATTGGAATGCCGCAGCTCGCGAAAGTAACCCTCCACAATGATAATCAGGGTGCTGCGAAGTTAGCTGCGAATCCAGTGTTTCATTCCCGTTCGAGACATTGATATTAAATGTCACTTCATCAGAGAAACTCTGGTCAACTATCAAATTAATCTCGTATATACGCCGACTGAGAACATGATCGCGGACGTGTTGACCAAAGCTCTACCCACTGAGAAATATCTCTTCTGCATCAAAGGGATGGCAATCACGATTAAAAGTGGCTATGGCGCTCGACTTTGAGAGGGGGTGTTGGTTATACGTTTTCAAATTCCCCCGCTCGCCACGTTTTATATTATTTCGCGTAACTACGACAGCGCCGGATGTATTTACATCTTGCGTCTAGTTTTCCTTTCTATATAAAGTAAAGTTTTTCTTCTTCTACTACTTCTGTTCTTCGTGCGTTGTGCTGCAACACATATAGTTCGCGCTGTCCGATCATTCTCCTAAATAAACAGAGTTTCGGATTAACAGCCGTCTCATTTACTCGGTCGTTTCCTGTGACTCTGCGCGATTCAACATAACACACTTGGATTTACAGTGGTGGCTTTTACTGATGGCTTTGCATTTTCTTTTTCTGCTCCTATTTCGTTATCTTCAGATTTTAACTAAAAAAGGAATTAGGAGACAAGACAATAAAATATCAAATTTTAAAAAGGCACACTAAAAGTAATCCTTTAACATTGTAATCTACTAATAGAATTACCGTGATTGAAAATGAAAATATATAAATGAAAATAAGTAGCCATGATAAATAAAAAGTAATAAGCATCAAAGTTGAAACATAAGATAATTGCAAAAAGTTCAGCATATATTATTATATTAAGCTTCTTTCCATTAAATTGAGCATAAACCTGTGTTGTTAAATTTTATCAACATTTATAATGTAGTTTTTTAAACAGAAATTGAAATTTTAAACAGAAAGTGAAATTTTAATGTTATGTTTGATTTATTTTGTTTTCGATTTTAATATTTGTAATAAAATTAAAGTTTATATTTACATTTTTCTTTTATTTTATAGTTTATGTTGTGCATTTGTTTTTGAAAATACAGTTAAAAACTACAGAAACATTTTCTGGTATTATAGACATTACTATTTTGCATACAAGCTGTCTATTGGTCAAATTTATAGAAATCTAATAAAACGGCTATAATCAAGAGACACGGTAGTGTCTTGTACTAAGTCCGCGCAAGCAACAAAACGCTCCCGTGTCTCTTTACGCGAGTCGGACAGTTGAGAGCATTCAATATTTCTAGTTTTCATATATCCGCTCAACGGATTGAGTTCTAAGTAATCTTAATCGATAGAGGGGCGTCGAATTATATAAAAGTGTTTTTATTTTTGGGCTACATGCTCTATAAATCGAGCTATTACGACGCAAAGTCAAAATGTGAAAAATATTAATTAAGAAATGTCGTCGTTCTCATGTCTGTGAAGTTAGCATATCACTTATTAGAATCTCATAAATAAACATCATATTTACTTGCATCCAGAATAGTTCTACAGTTCTTGATAGGTTTGATCAATAGTTCTGTTGATTTACCGTTAAAATCGCGATTTATAAGAATGAGATGCCAACTTCACATTCGACATACTAGCATCTCATCAAATTTCGAATATATGAGCATCGAACAGTTGTTTCCCGCATAGTTCTGCAATTTAAATAGGTTTGAACAAGAGTTCTACTGATTTAAATTCAAAACCAAAATTTGAGCATATTCGAACATATTTTCGAGTATAGAGATAAGACGTACGAGAGTTCTGCTTATTCTAAAACAGTTCTCGTATAGTTCTGGTCATGTACATTGCCTTTCTAAAGAGTTCTGACAATTAAAACACACACACACACAGAAATTTTTTTAAACTATTATTTTGCCCGAAAAACGCATATTTTCGAGTATCGAGGTGAGATGCCGGTCAGTTTTCGAGAGTGCTGCTTATTCTAAAACAGTTCTCGTGTTCTCGTATAGTTCTACAATAATTTTCAAATTGTCGTCATCATATTTGTAATTTTTTAAAATGTTTTTTTATTAAAATTAGTTATAACGTAAGGTTTAAGAAGTGTGTAGCTATACACGTTTTATACGAGTCGTTCCCGATATGTCAATACGATAGTTCCGTTTATTTACGTTTAATGTTGCATATTACATTATCTTATTTTTACAAAAGTGACAAATAAAGCAGAGTGTTGAACTCTTGAAGAATTGATGACCTCGATACGCGAAAATATGCGTTTTTCGGGCAAAATAATAGTTTTAAACAATTTCTTATTGTTTTAATTGTCAGAACTCTTTAGAAAGGCAATGTACATGACCAGAACTATACGAAAACTGTTTTAGAATAAGCAGAACTTTCGAAAACTGACCGGCATCTCACCTCGATACTCGAAAATATGCGTTTTTTGGGCAAAATAATAGTTTTAAAAAATTTCTAATTGTGTGTGTGTTCTGAAAGGCAATGTGTGTGTGTGTGTGTTTTAATTGTGTGTAATAGTTTAAAAAAATTTTTAATTGTTTTAATTGTCAGAACTCTTTAGAAAGGCAATGTACATGACCAGAACTATACGAGAACTGTTTTAGAATAAGCAGAACTCTCGAAAACTGACCGGCATCTCACCTCGATACGCGAAAATATGCGTTTTTCGGGCAAAATAATAGTTTAAAAAAATTTCTAATTGTGTGTTTGTGTGTGTACATGTGTGTGTGTAACTATATGAGAGAACTGTTTTAGAATGCGCGAACTGCGTGCGTGCGACCGGCAAAAATAATAGTTTAAAAATTTCTAATTATTTTAATTGTCAGAACTCTTTAGAAAGGCAATGTACATGACCAGAACTATACGAGAACTGTTTTAGAATAAGCAGAACTCTCGAAAACTGACCGGCATCTCACCTCGATACTCGAAAATATGCGTTTTTCGGGCAAAATAATAGTTTAAAAAAATTTCTTTGTAATTGTGTGTGTGTGTTTTTAATTGTCAGAACTCTTTAGAAAGGCAATGTACATGACTAGAACTATACTGTTTTAGAATAAGCAGAACTCTCGCAAGTCGATCAACGTCTCACCTCTATACTCGAAAATATGCTCGAATTTCGGTTTTGAATTTAAATCAGTAGAACTCTTGTTCAAACCTATTTAAATTGCAGAACTATGCGGGAAATAACTGTTCGATGCTCATATATTCGAAATTTGATGAGATGATAGTATGTCGAATGTGAAGTTGGCATCTCATTCCTATAAATCGCGATTTTATCGGTAAATCAACAGAACTGTTGATCAAACCTATCAAGAACTGTAAAACTATTCTGGATGCAAGTAAATATGACATTTATTTATGAGATTCTAATAAATGATATGTTAACTTCACAAATATGTCGTCCTCGTCGACCGTTAAAACCTACGGTTGAGGCATTCGACATAAGAGCTAGCGATGCTCTGGAAGTGTTGGCAAGGGGAGGCCGCGGTGAGGGACGAAGAAATGTGCTAAAGTGTCGGCAAGCGGGGCAGCGGTGAGGGATGAAGAAATGTGCTACAAGACGTCGTTTATTGGATACGTTTACAATAACGTAGTGTGATCGATAATCGACAGTAAGTGACGTCGATAAACGAAAGCTAGGTTATTAGCGGCGACGAGACATTATTATTGTATTTGCACATGCAATAATAATATCTCTGATTTACCTGATTAAACTATTAGTCTGTACATGAGCTGCATATTGATATTGATGAACTTGCGAAATTATTTTTTGTCTTCTTATTTCTCATAATACAGATTGATTGATACACAAACGTATGCAAAAAAGTATTTGTGTACGTAAGTAAATTGTGTACAAAAAAGAGTGATATCTCTTAAAAAATTACCTTTTTAAAAAAAGGTAAAAAAAAGGTGCTAAGTCCGCGTCAAAAAGTATCTTTGCAAAATAGTATAGTATTATTAACTCTAAAAAAACTATTTAAAAAAACTATAAGTTATTTCAATTATACATTCTACAAAAATAATGATATCAACAAATTGTGCTAAGTAAAAATAAAAATTTATAAAAATATTTTAATAAAAAATGTTACAAAATATTATAAAAAATAGTTGTTTTAATTTTTTTTATATCCTACTAAAATACTGATATCCAGAAATTATGCTATTTGAAAATAAAAATTTAATATTTTCACAAAAAGTTATACATAATTGTTTTAATTTTAAAAAAATTATGGTATTACAACGTTGCCCCAACTTAATAAAACTTTTTGAAATAAAATATATATTTTTAAAATTTCTAGTATATGTATTAAAAGAAAAATTATATTAAATAAAAATAGTTCGAAAGTTTAATTTAAAAAAGAAAAACAAATAATGTAAAAATATAAAATTAAAAATTAAAAATTAATGGAAAAAAAATATAAAAATGTATATAAAAATTAAAAATTAATATAAAAATAAAAAATTTAATTAAAAGACTTAGCTCTGCTACAAAATATGCTATTTTAAAAATTAGCAGCGCCAAATCTTTTAATTAAATTTTTTATTTTTATATTAATTTTTAATTTTTATATACATTTTTATATTTTTCCATTAATTTTTAATTTTTAATTTTTTGTAAATAATTTTTAATTTTATATTTTTACATTATTTGTTTTTCTTTTTTAAATTAAACTTTCGAACTATTTTTATTTAATATAATTTTTCTTTTAATACATATACTAGAAATTTTAAAAATATATATTTTATTTCAAAAAGTTTTATTAAGTTGGGGCAACGTTGTAATACCATAATTTTTTTTAAATTAAAACAATTATGTATAACTTTTTGTGAAAATATTAAATTTTTATTTTCAAATAGCATAATTTCTGGATATCAGTATTTTAGTAGGATATAAAAAAAAATTAAAACAACTATTTTTTATAGTATTTTGTAACATTTTTTATTAAAATATTTTTATAAATTTTTATTTTTACTTAGCACAATTTGTTGATATCATTATTTTTGTAGAATGTATAATTGAAATAACTTATAGTTTTTTAAATAGTTTTTTTAGAGTTAATAATACTATACTATTTTGCAAAGATACTTTTTGACGCGGACACTTAGCACCTTTTTTTTACCTTTTTGTTAAAAAGGTAATTTTTTAAGATTACAGTACTCTCTTAAAGTCAATCAGTGTATTATAACTGTACATCAGTGAATTGTCACTGATGACCATATTTATAAGTATAGCACTGCAAACTAGTACAATACTGCTGATGAAATCAGTTGACTACAGTAACTGTTTCCAGCAGTGATATCTGACTGCTGAAAATAGTTGTTATACACAGTAAAATTAGTAATATGTACTGCTTAGATCAGTAAACCTTAACTAATAGAACAGTGAATATGAACAGATAATTTCAGTTGCTGATATAATGCATTTAATTCAATAATATAAATGTATATCAATTTTAATATACATTAAATAGAAAATTTAATGATACATTACATATGTATAAATAATAATTTGTGGACATACATAAATATATAATTGTATGGGCATATGATTAATATATTTTAATAAATGAATATAAAAATAATATTATTGTTTGCAAAATTTTTTTAAGTTGAAAACTATTTTCAACATATGCAAGAAAATTGAAACAAAAAAGTTATATGATGTAATAAATAAATGAATACTATATACTAAATAAGTGATATATCAAATAAAAATGAAAAATTTATGCATTATTAAATTATATAAAATGCAAACTAAGTATATCATTTTTAACAAAAATAAAAATTATTAAGAAAAACAACATAAATTGTAATGGTAAAATAATTTTTTCCATAAATTTATAGAATTTTGCAAACAACTAACATAAATATTTATTTTATAAAATAAAATTAAACTGCTGAATAAATTTATGTATCTGATGTGTTATCTATCACATTTGATATTGGTGTGGTATTACAAATATTAATATGAGTAGAAGATACAAAAGCATGTGCTTTTTCAGATGAAAATTTAAAACAATAATGTTCTAAGAAACTGAAAAAGTTTAGTAGTGTTGTAGGATATGTAACATTTAAAACATAATGTACCTTGAATAATAAATCAAGTGCTATGATTGGCGAATTGATACTTGGAGTCAATGTAACATTATCAGTCTGAACAAAATAAGTTAAACTTTTTCCTTTGATTAATATAATATAAGGTTGAATTGGACCTTGTGCCTCCTTTTTCATTTCCTTTATTTTGTTCTCCATGCTACATTCTTCCTATAAAAAAGAACATTAAAATGAATATTTAAATGAATATTAAAATAAAGAAAATTAAAATGAATATTTAACAAAACTTACGGGCCAAATTTGTATTAAAGAAGAATTAGGAAATGTAGTAGAATATACATCGTCGTAATCCTCTTTCCTCATATTTTCTTTATTAGAACTCTAAAAGTAAGTGATTTCAATAATTTGAAATTAAATTTTATTCAATTAAATTTAAAGATAAAGCTTTTCCAATAATTATGTATATTTATAAATAAATCATAATCTAAATTATCAGGAGACGCGGTAGCGTCTCCGGCCATGTTCAAAATTTTGGACGCTACTAGTCTCTTATCCAGAAAGATTAGAATCGATTTTTTGGGATACAGAACTATTAAAATATAAAAAATTTTGAAATGCATGTAGCATATTCTGAAAGGTGGCATCGCCACGAGTAAGTTAAGCCAAAAAAAAAAAAAAATCGGTCAAGCCGTTCTGGATATACAAACGGTCAAAAAGTGATGTTTTTCATGAAAAATTGTTCTCTGTCCGCAGTCATGTATGTACTTCTCTTCTCTCTTACCTTTCACTCACACCTCCCCCAACTTCCACTCACCCTCCCCTCCCCTCATTTCCCTTTCTCACCACGCCCCCCTTCCTCCCCTCCCCTCCCCCTCTCTATTTTTTCATTTTTTTCGCTTTTCTTACACTTTTTCATCATCTTTCACCCCCTCTCACTCTCTCACACCCTTTCTGGTGTATTTACCATTTATTAAAAATTTTTAAAAACCACCCCTTGAGGGTGAAATTTAATATCTCAAAAACAGTACATTGAAAAAATACGGTACCTGTGTCGTTAATTAACATTTCTTATGGGGTTAATTTACTGCTGAATAAAAATTTTCAAAAACCACCCCTTGGGGGTAAAATTTAATATCTCGGAAACGGTGCATTGTAAAAATATGAGACATGTGCCGTTAATTAAGGTTTCTTATGGGGTCAATTTACCATTTATTAAAAATTTTCAATAACCACCCCTTGGGTGTGAAATTTAAGATTTCGGAAATGGTGCATCGCAAAAATATGAGACATGTGCCGTTAATTTAGGTTTCTTATGGGGTCAATTTATCATTTATTAAAAATTTTCAATTACGCTAATGTAATAATAAAATTTACCGCTTAATCTCTCGTTTTAATGTAAATAATTAATAAAATATTCCATTTACTTACTATTTGTATAATAATTTATATAATAATAAAATTTATGTTTATTGAATTTATCGCTTAATTTTTTGTTCTAATGTAGATATTTAATAAAATATTCAATTTACTTCCTAAGTAAAATTTATAACATTGTCCTTTAACTTCAAAAAATTCTAAGTTTTTAATAAATCTAATAAATAAAATTGAAAGTGATAATAAATATTTTTTCAATTTTTGATCTCTCTATACTAAACGATAAGAAATTAATCTTAATCCATCTCATCCAAATAAAATTCTAAGTAAATTAGGTCTAATGATTATTAATATTATAGACATAATCTTCAATATATAATCTTAAATAAAATATTAATATAAATACTAAAATTATTAAAAATAAATAATATTTATAATAATAATTTAAGATAAATTAAATTTTTATATTAATCTTACAAATTAATATTTTATTTAAACTACTTAAATTTTTAATTTTATTTTAATAAGATAAACTTAAATTAATTAAAATTTTAATTAATGGTCAAGAATAAATTAATAAAATTATATATTCTTTTAAAGAAATTGTAAATATGTAATTTGAATTTAAATATATTTTTCCGTGTCAAATACATGAATATAAATACTTCTTTGGTGTATTTTGTTTGTATAATAATATGTATAATAATAAAATTTAAGCTAACTGAATTTATCGTTTAATCTTTCGTTCTAATGTAAGTATCCACTCTTAAAAAGTCCATGTTATATCGATTCTCGCAAGTATTGTTGTCGCTTTTCCGCGATGCTGATTGGTTATCTCGATACTCTGTGCTGTGTGCGTACTTAAAATCGATAAAAGTTTGTCATGGTTAAGCATGACACATGTGACAGATTATGATTGTATTTCTCTTTAGACCTTCGCGCGTGTTACATGTGTATAATATATTAAGCCAGCGGCACACGATGCTATTTTATCTGCTGGATTGCTTGCGTGCGTCTGTGCTGGCAATATTTCTTTCCGTTAAACTGGAAATTATATAATTTGTTGATCACGCTGTTGACTGATCTGCTGAATTTCTGTGAAAATCCAGAATTAAATTTCACCCTCAAGGGGTGGTTTTGAAAATTTTTAATAAACGTTAAATTGACTCCATAAAAAATCTTAATTAACGGTACATGTCTCATATTTGTATAATGCACCGTTTTCGAGATATCAAATTTCACCCCCAAGGGGTGGTGTTTGAAAATTTTTATTGAACAGTAAATTAACCCCATAAGAAATGTTAATTAACGACACAGGTCCCGTACTTTTGCGATGTACCGTTTTTAAGATATTAAATTTTACCCCTAAGGGGTGGTTTTTGAAAATTTTTAATAAGTGGTGGAAAATTTTTATTGAACAGTAAATTAACTTCATAAGAAATCTTAATTAACGACACAGATACAGATATTTAGTAACCAAAAATTTATTCTATTATTGAAATCATGTAAATGATTAATCCGCACATTGTAATTGAAACAAATGCACTTTGCAGACAGAGTTTGATTGTGTTAGTTTTCTTGATTTAAAAAGTGCTATAATTAAATCATTTAATTATAGCAAATATTTTTTTCGTTCCAGTTTGATGTAAAAAATTGCATATATTTATTTAGGGAAATAAAATATATCATTGAATTTAAAAAAATATTTGACTCTACTGCATTATTTAAAACAAATACGTTGTTCTTTGATTGAATTTCTCATATAATAGTATTAAGAGCGTTGTTACAAAAAATTTGTTATCGCATTGAATATTGTGATTGAAAAACTGGCACTAAACTTACTTACTTGAACGAAAAAAATAATTAAATGATTTAATGATAGTATTCTTGTATCTTTTATCAGGAGACGCGGTAGCGTCTCCGGCCATGTTCAAAATTTTGGACGCTACTAGTCTCTTATCCAGAAAGTTTAGAATCGATTTTTTGGGGTACAGAACTATTAAAATATAAAAAATTTTGAAGTGCATGTAGCATATTCTGAAAGGTGGCATCGCCACGAGTAAGTTAAGCCAAAAAAAAAAAAAATTGGTCAAGCCGTTCTGGATATACAAACAGTCAAAAAGTGATGTTTTTCATGAAAAATTGTTCTCTGTCCGCAGTCATGTATGTACTTCTCTTCTCTCTTACCTTTCACTCACACCTCCCCCAACTTCCACTCACCCTCCCCTCCCCTCATTTCCCTTTCTCACCACGCCCCCCTTCCTCCCCTCCCCCTCTCTATTTTTTCATTTTTTTCGCTTTTCTTACACTTTTTCATCATCTTTCACCCCCTCTCACTCTTTCACACCCTTTCTGGTGTATTTACCATTTATTAAAAATTTTCAAAAACCACCCCTTGATGGTGAAATTTAATATCTCAAAAACGGTACATCGCAAAAATACGGGGCCTGTGTTATTAATTAAGGTTTCTTCTGGGGTTAATTTACCATTCATAAAAAATTTTCAAAAACCACCTCTTGGGGGTGAAATTTAATGTCTCGGAAACAGTGTTTTGCGTTGCAAAAATATGAGACTTGTGCCGTTAATTAAGGTTTTTTATGGGGTCAATTCATCATTTATTAAAAATTTTCAAAAACCACCCCTTGAAGGTGAAATTTAATGTCTTGTAAACGGTGCATCGCAAAAATACGGAACCTGTGTCGTTAATTAAGGTTTTTTATGAGATAGATTTATAGTTATCTTTAAAGAAAAATACGTAATTGCATATTGCAAATAGCATAACTTTTTTTAAACTTTGCGTTTTTTTTGCACCAATTGATTCATATATCTGTACTCTAAAAAGTAGGTGATATCCCAAAAAATATCATAAATGAAAAGGTCAAGCCATGTTCAAAAATAGAAAACCCTCAAGAATTTGAATTTTTACAAATTTAAATGATTATTTAATAATATATTACCATGAAAAGTAACTGATATATTATACCAGGTGCCAATTCAAAGTGAACATACATAAAGTGTATATTATTTAAATAAATTAATAAAATAAATAATATAATAAATTTAATAACATATTACCACGAAAAATAACTGATATGTTATTCAAGGTGCAAATTCAAAATGAACATACATACATAAGGTGTATATAAGTAAAATTGATTAAAATTTGACTCTAAGTGAAAGTACATAAGTGATATGTTATTCTTAGTGCACAAAATATAAAAGTCGTTTATTGAAGTTTGATTTGAAATTTATACAAACCTGGACAATGAAAAATAGTTGCTTGTAATTCCAGAGTACTAATTTGTTAATTACTCGGAAAAAGAACATGGCGGCCTGCTCTCAAAAAACTTTCGATGGATGGAATAAATAATTAAAATGAAAAAGTTACGAAAATGGTTTAGATTAAAAATCTCCAACATTTCTGTAGTAAAATTTCGAATTTTCGTATCAATTTCCGATTTTGAATTTGTTATGCCATATTTTCAGCGAGTAATTTATCGATCAAAAAGTGTTGTATTGTTTGAAACGGGTAAATATTAAATAAACCCAAAATTCATAAGTAAAAAAGTTCTCATGTCAAGTACAAAGAAGCTACACGCTTAAAAAGATTAGTGATTATCTGACGTAACATACAACTATAAAAAATCAGATATTAATTATTCAAGATACAAGTGCGAAATAAATATCGTTAAAATATAGATACAAAATTTACCACAATTTGACTCTGAAAAGTAAGTGACATGCTTCTTAAAGTGCATATATAAAATTTAACAGTGTTTTGATAATGATTAATTTAAATATTTGCATTATCTCTCTTTCTCTCTCTCTGGGCAGGGTGACATATGTGATTGATATTTAACAGTACTACTAACTTATTGAATAGTCAGAGACAAGTTGTGTCGGATGAATCGGAATGTAAGTATTATTATTCTTAAGTGGATACTGAGAAACGCATCGAAGTTTTTTGAGAGCAGGCCGCCATGTTCTTTTTCCGAGTAATTAACAAATTAGTACTCTGGAATTACAAGCAACTATTTTTCATTGTCCAGGTTTGTATAAATTTCAAATCAAACTTCAATAAACGACTTTTATATTTTGTGCACTAAGAATAACATATCACTTATGTACTTTCACTTAGAGTCAAATTTTAATCAATTTTACTTATATACACCTTATGTATGTATGTTCATTTTGAATTTGCACCTTGAATAACATATCAGTTATTTTTCGTGGTAATATGTTATTAAATTTATTATATTATTTATTTTATTAATTTATTTAAATAATATACACTTTATGTATGTTCACTTTGAATTGGCACCTGGTATAATATATCAGTTACTTTTCATGGTAATATATTATTAAATAATTATTTAAATTTGTAAAAATTCAAATTCTTGAGGGTTTTCTATTTTTGAACATGGCTTGACCTTTTCACTTATGATATTTTTTGGGTATAATATATTCAAAATATTTACTTTCTTTGAAGTTACACCCTTCTTTTTTCCTTTTCCCTTCCTCAATGAATTTGACACAGGGAGTAAATGCGCTAAAAGTAATATGGCACGAAGATTTTCTATAAAATAAAATAAAATAATTGCGATTAGTATTTTAATATACATGTAAATAATGTAAAATATTTAAAAAAACTGAAGTAAGAGAGTTGAACTATACCTTCTTCAATAAAATTTGAAACTCTATATAAATCTTGTCTCACTGTGTTGCAGTATGTAAGAATTCTAGGAACATAATATGTAGAAAATTTTGTTAAAAAGTTATCAGAAGCTCCGCTGTACAATCTGTCGAACTCCTCATCAATCTGTAATCAAAAACATAGAAATGAAGTGAAATAAAATATACTTATTATAAATACATAAATTCTTAATGTTAAAAAAAACAAAAAAGGAAAATAAAATGTGTTTCTCTTTAATACAAATATAAATTATGAAGTCAAAACATTATTACTCACCATTTGACCAGAATAATCAGCTAATCGAGGAAATTGATCAAATATTTCGTCTATTGTAGGAAGATTTTCTAAAATCCATTTTCTTCGATTTTTCATAGTAATGTTCATACATTCTGATATTGCAGATTTATTCGTTTTAGACGGTACTTTAAATTTCATCCATGAAATCTGATAGATATATCAAATAAAAATGTAAAAAATTAAAAGAAAATAATTTTTTTCTATGTCATAAGAGTATCTATCATTAAAAAAAGTATTTGTGTAATTTAGAAAAAGCTATTAATATCCAAAAAAGTATCATAACGCACCTTTTCTTGATACAAATCTTCAGAAAGCAAGTCATCATTTTCGTCATCTGAACTGTCTGCAGAGGATGAAGGTTGACCCATTTTTCTTTTTTTTGCAGTATATTTTTTCCTAGCAGGTGAAATATTTTTTCTAATTGTCCAAAGACGATATTCAATAAAACCTCTTTTACTAATCATAAAATGGATCATAGTAAAGTTCCTTAAAATGGTAAAAAAAGAAGATAAATAATTCATTTTATATAACAGTTATACAGAAAAATATATTAAATAGTTTATATTTAAAAAATAAAAAATAATTTGTGAATTTACATATCCTTTAGTTGTTTCGAGGTCACGTAATTTTGGAAATTCTGTTACAATACTTTCGGTAAGAGCTACTTTGGCTTCTTCAGGTGGATAGCTGTAGGACAATTTTACAAAATTTCATAAAAATATAAATTTAATTGAATACAACTTCATTTCATAGATACAAAACTTACTAGTTATCTTAGTGTGTTTTTACTAATTCAGAAATTACTATTCTTATAAGGCTTCGTCTATGACTTTCTGTAAATATGTCTTCTGCAGCTGCCAAAACGTTAGCACCTTGCGGATGATGTAGAAGCGTCTTACGAACAGTTGTGAAACGCTGCATTATATAAAAT
The DNA here is from genome assembly GCA_901521435.1 of Crematogaster levior. NCBI lineage: Eukaryota > Metazoa > Arthropoda > Insecta > Hymenoptera > Formicidae > Crematogaster > Crematogaster levior. The sequence continues at coordinate 32,701 of CABEGB010000111.1, read as the reverse complement.
TTTTAATTTTTTAAAAATATTTTGAATATAAACGGTAATTTAGTTTTCTGATACAAAAAAGAATATACCGAAAAAGATTCTTTGGGTATAGATATTTCTTCATTAGAAGTTGCAGTTGTAACTAAAGCAATATTGCTGCTGGTAGATGGTATTTCAGCAATTGTTGTCCAATTTTCAGAGTCAATATTTGCAGCTAAAATAATTTCTCCTGGTTGTCCAACAATTTCTATTTGTTCTTCTGTATCCAATAGTTGCTCCACACGTTTAGCAACCTAAAAAGAAAAAAAGAAAAATATAATGTCGGAAAAATTATATATATAAAAGATTACTTTATTAGTAAGTAAAACATTACCTCAGAAGAAGTTTGAGAACATTCCTCAAGAAATTTTAAAATCTTTTTTGCTGGTCCTTTCTTTATTTTCATATCATTTAAATTCTGTGCATTGCTGGTAGAGGAAAGAGGAGCCTTCGATCTTTTCATCTAAAGATAAACAAAAATTGTAATGTATTCATAAAAATAACAGCTGTAATAGTAAAATATCACAATAGAAAAAATGCATAACATAAAGATCAATATCGAGTTGTACAAAAAATAATTGAGGGCTTTCTATTGAAAAATCTATTGAAAAATTACAAGTTACTTAATATAAAATTCAATGTGATACATAATTAAATATGGAAATAGAATTATGATTTGAACGTATATTTAAAAACTAATAAATAAATCTTACATTTTTTGCTAAAATGATGCGATGAAAAAAAACTCCATTTCCATCATAATAAAATATGACGGAGACTAACATAAAAATTATTGGATGTTGGTTCTGACCAGATAGATAATGGTTTGTAATATGCAAGACTAAGACAGTTCACAAAAAGCTGTGAAATGTTATGCATTTCCCAATCGACATGATAGGCATTAAAATCAGTATCAAATAAATGAGTTTTATATAATGTGGTCAAAAAGTATACTTCATTTTTATTCAACATTAAAATTTCTTTAATACATCCAAAAAGAGGCAAATTTTTTCCGTTTTGTTTATCAATTTTAAGACATACTAATAAATTAAGTCGAAATTCCACACCATTTATTTTTATAGCATTAGTGATAAATATAGAATCAGTATCAACATATCCTAGATCATGTAAATATGTACGACTTTGGCAATTTTGCACTGTAACTGTTTCTCCATTTAATGGCTCAACTCGAATAATTGTGGCATTTCCTTTTCCCCATCTAGCACTTTGAGAACATTGAACAATTCTTATTAATGTTTTCGGTGGATTTTTAAAATTATGAACATTTTGTGCTCTTAGTTTTATTTCATTATATTTATTTCTGTACTCTCTTCTACAAGTTTTGGCTTCGGTGGCTCGTTCTATGAACAAATCTTCGGCAGTCCAATGGGGTCTCCACTATCCCCAATATTAGCTGATATTGTAATGGATGATCTTGAAACGCATTGCATTAAACATCTCAAATGTACGATCCCTGTCTTCTACAGATACGTTGACGACATTCTCATGATTGCTCCCATATCCGAAATTAGCACAATACTCGAAGTTTTTAATAATTATCACCCGCGTCTTAAGTTCACTCATGAATTGGAGAAAAACAATTCAATCTCGTTTCTCGATACTACTATTATTAGGGATGATAAAGTACTTATTACTAACTGGTATAGAAAACCTACTTTTTCTGGAAGGTATTTAAATTTTCTTTCAAATCACCCCTTCAAATTCAAGAAAAACACCATCATCAACCTTGTTGACAGAGCCATCCTGCTCTCTGATGAGAGATTCCACACAAATAATATCACTGTTATCAAAGAAATTTTAAATAACAATCTTTATCCCGATAACATAATTAACCGTCATATCAACAAAAGATTGAAAGAATTAAAATACAGACAAAGTAGCAGCAACACATATGATATTACTCCTTTTGATACTAATGGCTGCATTGTCATCCCGTTCAATAAAGAAGTTGCAAAAGACATAGAACGTATCTTAAACAAAACTAATTTAAAAGTATTGTACTCCATCAGCAATAAATTAGATATCATAATAAAGAAAGGAAAAGACACACTTAGTATTCTTAAACAAACAGAACTTGTATACGAGATTGATTGTTCTAATTGTGACGCGTGTTACATTGGACAGACAAAACGGCATCTTATGACTCGACTAAATGAACACCGTAATGATATCAAAAAACCCATATCGAATCACTCTGTAGTTAGTAAGCATAGAACATCTCTTGGACACGACTTTGATTGGGATCACCCCAGAATTTTGTATAAAGAAACATATAAAAAGAAAAGAGAAATAGCGGAGATGCTTTTTATCAAAAAGAGCAATTTTGCTATTAACTCTCAAAAAGATACGGAGAATTTAACTGCTATATACGACGGTCTTCTAAACATTTTATAATTTCTTGACTTTTTTCAGTTTTTACTTATTTATTTTTTACATTTTATATTAAAGACATGATTTATATACTTATACACTTCGTACTGGTTTTACTTATTTATTATTACTTTTCATATTATTGACATGATTTTCACACTTATACACTTCGTACTTTTTGCTGTTCTTTTCTTTTATTTATTTATTACAAGTCGTCCCTTTGACTGTGAAACTCGTTTTTCTCAGTCCGTCTTTCGCTGTCATCAGCAACAGACGTCACTCACATCTGCTCAATTCCTAACTTATGTTCGTGTTGCAATCTACGGCATAACTTGTTTTTTATGTATTACTGGACATTCTAACATGTAAGTCGTGAATTTCATATGTATTATTTACGCTCCTAAATTGTATTATTCCAATGTATCATATTTATAGATATTCTTGAAAAGGACCTAAATCTAAGGTCGAAACGTCGACGACACAATAAACGTTTAAATAAGATATCATTATTAGCCAGTTTGGAGTCAGTTACTGCCTTTTCCTTTGAATTTATCATCACTGGCGAAGAAAAGATTTCTACATCTCTACATTTTTATTTCATTATGTTTGGCTTCATAACGCATACAGTTGTACAATTGAAGAGGTCCTGACCACAACATACAATCTGGGTAATGAGTTAAATGATGGAATTTATTTATCATATGTACATCAGGGAAAAGTTGTTTGAATGTTTCCAAAAAATCTATAATGAGGGCTCTCAAATAAGACATAAGAGAAACTGTAACTTTCGGCGCAAATACAATTTCCATAATTCTTAGCAAAATGAGAATCAGTTGTAGATGTTCTTCTCCTGTCAAGACCCAATCAGAAATTAAGAAAGGGAAAACGCGAAGAAGACACCATATTTGCATAGCTTTTTGATTTAAAGTATGCCCTTTTACACGCAATATTTTTTCACTGAAATTTGCCGAAGGCTTATTCTTTCTTTCAACAAAACCATATTGAAATGATGCTATTCTGTTGTTAAAATCATTTATATGAAACAATTTTAATTCCAAAGTATAACGAATTAAAACTAACTTTAATATCATTGGTCCAATACCACAAAGAATATCATGCATTGGATCAAAAATAAGGTTTTTACATATATGAAAGAAACGAGATGAATGTAAGCAACACTCTCCATGCATTCCTGTTAACGTTTTAGCATTATCGCTATAGTTTGCATTATGTAGTAAATTTAAGTGCTCATTGTAAACTGCCATATTTCTTGATTGTTTAATTTCTATGCTACCATTATGCAAATCTTGTCTAGTATAAAGACACATTCGACAAAAGAAATTAGAAGATGGACCTAGCAAATTAAATACTTCATGGACAGCTAATCCATCCCCAACAAATGCAGTCAATGATGCACGCAAAATATATTCTTGTCCTTCTAAAAGTATAACAACTCCTTCATCACTTTCTAACTTTACAAGATCTTCTAAGAAAGGACTTAATATTTTTTTCATTTTATATTTTTTTATGTCAACATGACAACAAAGAAGCAAAACGTGAATACTGCTTGTTTCAGAATTCATGTGAGATTGAAGATTCTGTATTGTATAATAAAAGACTCCTAATTTATGAATACCGGTCTTAGAACCAAGTGGATTGACAATTTCCAGTTCATCATAATAAAGTTGAATTCTAATGGCATGTTTGTATTTCTGAAAAAAAGGATGATTTTTAAAATGCTGCCCATCAATAAAAGATGCAAGAATGCCATCATTTGATTCTTTCTCTGCTTCTATTACAGCGCGTATGTCTTTATTTCTAAGCACCATTGTTAAAGGATCTATTATAGAAACATATTGACAAGTTTCAAGAATTGTTCTTGGTACAGAAGTGCCTGTTTTCTTATCAATTGCATTTTCTATACGTTTACCTAAAGATATTTCCTGAGGCTTGATATATTCTGTATTATTTGTTAAAACTTCCATTTGTTGTTCAAGTGTTCTTAAACCTTCAAAAGATTTATCTTGTTGAGAGACGGAAGATCCTCGCGCGAGCCGTGACTGGCCGTTCTTGTCACGCTCGGATCACGCACCCCGGGCTGGGGATGTGGAGAGCGAGGCCACGGTTTACCCACGTGTGATATTGTATGTCTTCGAGTCAACACGGCGTTTTTCCGTCCGCACGCTGCTCAGCTTAAGAGACCTACCGCGCGGAGCGAACGAAATACTGGCCGGAGTCGGTGTTCGAACGGCTATCGACGCGCTAGCGTGCGAATCTCTATAGCGGGCTTGCCGAATAAAAGTAACTTGTGCGAACCGTTTCCGAAGTCACGACCAGGCGAACCAACGGGCGTGACCGAGACATCCTGCGTGCGTGCGCCTTTTTCTCTCTCTCTATCTCCCCCAAACCCTTTGTTGCGCGTCAACCACCGTCACCGGCCTACTAAGGGTGGACCCCGCTGGCCGATCGTTAGACGATCGCCAAGGGTGAAACAATCTATTTCAAAAGAATTTAATAAATTATTAACATCAGGGTCATGAAGCATTTCTTTAGATTGCAAAAATTGTTCAACTTTAGTTTTTAATGATAAACACAAATTATTTGTTATTTGTTCATATTCATCAAGAATATCAGTTATAATGCTTCCCGTCATTGATACTTTTGATTGTAATCTAATTATTAGACTTATTAAAGACATGGGAGGTGGCTCAGAGAGAAAATTTATCGGACCATCTCACTATTGAGATGGTCCTTACGGCCACCCCCCGGGAAGTGCTCCTCCGCCGCCGTGAGGGGGGCGCAAAACCCCCCAGATGGTCCCTGTCCAAACTGAACAGGGACCGTTTGTTGGCGGCTGCCTCCGCGGAAACCTGGGCTGACGTTCCAGCCAAGGTGGATGCGGAGTTAGAAGCCGCGGAGATCGGGGCCATGGCCGCTCGCATTTGTGATGCGGCCATGCCCCGGACTAAGCCCGCCCCCCGCCGGGCAGCTTATTGGTGGAGCGAGGAGATCGCGGAGTTGCGCCGCGGGTCTAATGCGGCGCGCCGCGATTTCCTCCGTGCCCGGCGGAGATGGGCGGGCATAGATGACGAGTGGGTCGCGGAGGTACGCAGCGCGTACTCAGCCGCGCGGTACGCGCTGCGGAAGGCCATCCGCGACGCCAAGGCCAGGGCCTGGGACGAACTACTTGCGAGTCTCGACCAGGACCCCTGGGGGCGCCCGTACAAAATTGTTTTGAACAAATTAAGACCGGCGGCGCCCCCAGTAGCGGAGTCTCTGGACCCCGGATTCCTCGACCAAACGGTGGGGGCACTTTTCCCCTGGAGGGATGTCGCGATCCCTCCAAAAGGGGGCCCTTCACCCTGGGAAGAGGGATTCCGGGTTTCAGAGACCGAGTTCGTCCGGGCGGCCAAGAAACTTGGCGCCGCAGGAAAGGCCCCTGGCCCGGACGGGGTACCTGGTCGCGTATGGGCCCTGGCCTTGGGTGAAGTTGGTGCCCGCCTGAGGAATCTGTTCGACACATGCCTCAGGACGGGCACCTTCCCCTCCTTATGGAAGCGGGCCAAATTGGTGCTGCTTCGTAAGGAGGGGAAGCCGGCGGAGACCCCATCGGCCTACAGGCTGATCTGTTTGCTCGACGAGGCGGGCAAGTTCTTTGAGCGAATTATCGCCAACCGCCTCGTCGAGCACCTGTCCCGAGTAGGTCCAGACCTCTCGGAGACCCAATTCGGCTTCCGGGAGGGCCGATCCACGACGGATGCTATTATGTCCGTTAAGGCCCTCTCGGACCGGATTACCGGGGAGGGAGACGTGGCGTTGGCGGTGTCCTTGGACTGGGAATGGGTGGGGGAAGCCATGGAGTTTCATGGCTTCCCCCTGTATCTCCGGGAGGTAATCAACGATTATTTCCGGGACAGGCTCCTCTATACGAACCGGGAGGAGCTGGCAGTCGGCAGGCCGATGACCTGCGGGGTTCCTCAGGGGTCCGTGTTGGGGCCCCTGTTATGGAACCTCGCTTATGACAGGGTTCTCCGCTCGGCTCTCCCCCGAGACACCTATCTATTCTGCTATGCAGACGATACACTGGTGGTGTCTCGGAGGAGTACATGGATGAATGCGCGTGACGGCGCCAACACAGCCGTCCGCGCAGTCGTACGCTCCATTACGACCATGGGAATGGAGGTTGCCCCTGCGAAAACAGAGGCAATTTTTCTATACAGAAAGGATAAGGGGCAACCTCCCCCTGCCCAGATCTGGGTAGGGGAAGATCGCGTCTGGGTGGGGCCTAACATGAAATACTTGGGCCTCACTCTGGATGGGCTCTGGGAGTTCAAAGTGCACTTTGAAAGGATAGCTCCCAGAGCAGACAGGATGGCGGCAGGTCTAAGCCGTCTCCTGTCTAACGTTGGTGGTCCTTCGAATAAGGTTCGAAGGCTGTATGTGAATGTGGTGCAGTCGGTGCTCCTGTATGGAGCACCGGCTTGGCATCGGGCCGCTGCGGCCGACCGGAGAATCGTTGCAATTCTCAACCGAGTGCAACACCGGTTGGCCATAAGAGCGGTCCGTGCATATCGCACCACATCACATGCGACCGCCACGGCCCTGGCGGGCCTCCTCCCTATACCTCTCTTGGCGAACTCGTACGCCGAATTTTTCCGGCGTACGAGGAACCCGGGGGGGGGGAGGGCCCGATTAGCGCCAAGGGTCGTGGCCGAGGAGAGGAGAAAAGCCCGTCAGGACACCCTGGAGGCGTGGCAAGCCTCCCTGTTGGGCGCCCCGGCGGGCAAGAGGACCACCAGCGCCATCCAGCCCTGTCTGCCACAATGGGTAGACAGGTGCGGGCGCGGTCTCACATTCCGTCTGGTGCAGGTACTTTCGGGGCATGGCTGCTTCGGGGACTACCTGCACCGGATCGGTCGGGAGCGTACGACGCGGTGCCACCACTGCGCGGCCGACCAGGACTCGGCGCAACATACTTTGGCGGAGTGTCCCGCTTGGGACGACGAGCGCCGAGTCCTGGTCGATGTGATGGGCGCCGACCTCTCCCTCCCTACCCTTATTGCGGGTATGGTAGAGGGAGAGGATAAATGGAGGGCGGTCTCCTCCTTCTGCGAGGTTGTTATGTCGCAGAAGGAGGAGGCCGAGAGGTTAAGGAGAGGGGAGGTGGAGCTATTACCTCCTCCCTCCCCTCCCTCCCCCTCCCAGAGGGGCAGCACGAATGGAGACGGCGGGGGTCCTCCTCCTCGTTTATTCAGGAGGAACATGAATATCCCCCGCCGTCTCCCAGCCCATCTTAGGGCTTGGTGATTATAAGGGGGGTCCCCCGAGGGCCAGGACAATCCGTCCTGGTCCAAGTAAAAATAGGGGGACCCCCAGGGGGGAGAGGGGCTTGATCTCTCTCCCCCCATTATTATATCCTAAGAGGACCGGGAGGGAGTTTTTCGTCTTTCTCTCCCGGCGGGGGGTTACCCAGGGGCGGGGGTCCCTGGGTAATTCCCGCCCCCAACTCCATCAGGAGGGGCGGGGGAGGTCTCGGGATGCCGGACCTCCCCCATATCTTTCACACCAGCGGTTGTGGGAGGGGGGCTAATGCCCTCCCCTCCCCCCGGTCGCGGGAGGGGGAGGCTAACGTTTCCCCCTCCCCAGGAATGAGGCCGTATACGGCCGAAGCCATGCCGTGTGGGAGAGGAGAGACTAACCTCACTCCTCTCCCCGGGCATAGGCTGTATACGGCCACGCCCGAGGGGAGGAGGGACGAATGCTTCGTAGCGATACCCCTCCACCCCTCACTATGGGCCAAGGATAGGCACCCCTCAGGGGTTTTAGTGGGTATGCCGGAAGGGAGATTCATTCTCCCTTTCGGAGAATCTCACATAACCCTGGGGACTCCCCCGGGTCTCCAGGGTACTTATAAAAAGTTTCCCCTGAGTCAACAAAAAAAAGACTTATTAAAGAATCTCTTAAATTAAAATTGTCACAAATTTTTAAGGACTCTACATTATTTGAATTTTCAGATATTTTGTTTGCATCATTTTCATTAATAATTATATCATCATACGAAGAAGTGGATTCTGTATTTTCTACAAAAAGGTTATAATTTTCTTTTCGAGAAAAATGAATTTTCCTTATATGATCTCTTAAAGAGTAAAAATAAAGAAATCTTCGATAACAATTTTTTTGACCACATTGAAACCTAACTTTGTCTATTCCGTGTTTGAGTGTCAAACCATGTACTATTGTAAAATGTCTTGCCAAACCATTTAACTCTCCCTTTACAGTATTACGACACATAAAACATTTCAAAGGCTCCATTGCTGATATATTTTAATGAAATTTTTACACCTGTAATATTAATAAACATGATTTAAAAATAACTTTATTATTTTATAACTATTATCAAGAAATAAAATAAATAAATAGAAATGATAAATATGTAAAAAAAGAAAGATGACATTTAATCAATTTTTAAATATAAATATATATTCTAGGAATGTGGCAGTCGTATAAATAATTTGCAAAAAGAATAAAGTTTGAGATAGCATTCCGAGATGTAACAATAAATATATAATAAAATGTTAAATTTTGCTATTTGATGCTTCATATTTCTAAATATCATAATGCTTGTTTAAAAAATGTAAAAAAAGATATATATGTAAATTAACCTTCAAACTTTTTTCGTGTCTCCTCATCTGTTATTTCCTCGATTTTTGTTCCTAATTCTTGAATAGACAAATTTGTTATTTTTCTCATTTCAGTCTGCAATTGAGAAATAAATATTAAAGATAAAAAGAGAAAAATTCACGTGTGTGTCTGCGACTACGTATTACATAAAACACTACAAGAATGGTTATGATAACGAAATACACACAATAATGAATATAATAAAATGTTATAATTATAATAATATAATAAAATGCCACATAAAAGCGTTGAACTTACCAAATACCGTCGATCGTTGCGGACAATGCGGACGGATAGCAGCTAACGTGTTGTAACTTGTATCAGTTACGACGTACGACGAACGACGAACGATGCACGACACGACCGGCACGACACACGACACAAGCACACGCATACCGCGGACGCCGCAGACAAAAGAACGGATATATCGCGCAGCAACAAACTGAGCTCTTATTGGCTCGCGGTTACAGATTTGCAGTGAAATCTTACTTCCACTGGCTAAAATCAGTAAATTGTAAGTCTGAGAACCAAGGTGGGAGTATTGTTACTAAATGTCAGTAAATACTCACTGATTGTCCGTGACATACTGTTTCACTGATTCAATCAGCGTTATTTTCACTGATTGACTTTAAGAGAGTATATACTATATACATAGTACAACCTTGAACCATTAATAAAATCCAAAGGAACAAATATACATATAAGCAAAAATGAGAAAGCTAACCCTTCTTACCTGTGAGTTAGTTTAAGTTATATAATTAAGACTTCAAAAAAGATAATTCAGTTGTCCTTACTTTTTTTTTTAGAAAAATACCTACCTCTTTTAAAGCTTCCAAGATTCTGGCCTGGTTGCCTATGGATGGGACTAAAGTAATAATCTGATTTTCATTTAAAAGTTTTAAGGTTTCAAAATCAACATCTAATCAATTATCTAAATCAATTATCTAAAAAAAAACACAATAAATGAATGCTTCATCTAACATTATATGATAAAAAAATGGTCATTATAAAGGTTTTAAGTTCTAACAAATAGTTTATTTGGTGACGTTAAAGTCATATATGTACCTAACATTAGCAATATACTATGACAACACGAACGTTAGAGTACAAAGTATAGACTTATATATATAGATAAACCGACCATCGCCATAAGAAACAATGAAGCACATATACATTGCAGATGTAATCTCTCTTTAGTATATCTGTTGTCTTCCTTCTGAGTCAAACGAAAGAAGACATATACAAGAAAGTAAATATAGAGTTGAATAACTTACCTTTAAAAACTTGAATATATTCTGAACAATTTAATGTATTCAGTAATTCTTCCGTTTTCTGCCATATTGCCTCGATCAAGAGAGTTTTGCACCGAATTACATCTAACATCTTATACCTTACATTATTCAAACTATTAACACTAATTCGATTTACCAAATAAATTTAAATACGCCACTTGTGTTATCTTACACGCAGCGTATAAGATATTTTCTCGTCACGTTTGATACGAGTTATGTGTGCGCGCTATATAAAATATAGTTCCGATTCTTCAAAGAGACACTCGTATATCGAGAGGAGATACTGGAACCTCTGCCGATTGCAAACTACGAATTGTAACTACAACAATAATATTTGTTGGGGAAAAAATTACTTTCCAATAAAAGAAGTTGGTTTCTCTAAATAATCCAATCATTTGTAGAAATCAATTAATTTTATTCAAGGAAACAAAACTTGCCAACAAAAAAATTTTGGTTTTATCAACAATTGGGTTTCTGTGTACAAGGATGAGTTCTTCCGTGGCCTCAGAGAGAATTGTTTCGGCCATCAACAATATTGTTATCGACAAAAGAAGTAGGGTTACAAGTCGTCATATCGATGAAGCGTTTTTCTTGCTTGTTTTACAAAAAATATGTTTAAAAAATAATATTGTTAAACTATCGAAGATTATTTAATATCAGTTCATATTTCGTAAAAAGGATTTATATAGTTTAATCCCTATTTTGCTTTATATATTTTATATACATATATACTTTGCATTTCTTTTTCTTTAATTTATAAAGTTAGTTTATTTTTCTCAAGAAAAAGTATATTTTCACTAAATGACAATTATAATTCTAAGTTCGTTTTTCGTTTTTTAGATTTTATATATTAGGTGTAGTAAAAAGAAATCCATTATTTTTCCAATAGATGGCTTTAGTAATCTGTATCACGCGTTGTATAAGTGCGATCGAGCTACGCTAGATGGCGTTAGAAAGATAAGATTTCGTACTAAAAAAACTTCTTAGACAGTTTTGTGATTGCTTGACTCAGTATTGTTTGAGCGCGCATCAAAGATGGACACCAGCAAAGTGAAAATACGCCATATTTTACAGTTTTTCTTCGATAGCCAAGCCAGGCGGCTGAAAATATGAATAGTGTTTATGGTCCTGATACTGTAACAGCCAATCACGCGCAATTTTGGTTTCGTCGATTCCGTTCCGGTAATTTTGATGTCAAAGATGACCACGCTCTGGAAGGCCAATTGTCGAAAATGTCGATAAAATAATGGAAATCGTCGAGTCCGATCATCATGTAAGCACTGTTTCGATTGTCCAGGAGCTAAACATTGCACAAAAAACCGTTTGGAACCACTTAAATAAGGCTGGATACAAAAAGAAGCTCGATGTATGGGTGCCACACGAATTAACGCAAAAAAACCTCATGGACCGAATTTCCATCTGCGAATCGCTGCTGAATCGCAACAAAATCGACACATTTCTGAAGCGGATGGTTACTGGTGATGAAAAGTGGGTCACTTACGACAACGTCAAGCGAAAACGGTCGTGGTCGAATCGCGGTGAGCCGGCACAAACGGTGGCCAAGCCAGAACGGTCAGGAAGGTTTTGTTATGTGTTTGGTGGGATTGGCAGGGAATCATCTACTATGAGCTGCTCCTCTACGGCCAAACTCTTAATTCGGACCTGTCAACAATTGGATCGTCTGAAGGAAGCAATCGCCCAGAAGCGGCCAGCTTTGGCCAATAGGAGAGGAATTGTGTTCCATCAGGATGCCAGGCCACACACATCGATAGTGACTCGCCAGAAGCTCCGGGAGCTTGGTTGGGAGGTTCTTATGCATCCACCTTATAGTCCGGACCTGGCACCAAGTGATTACCACCTGTTCCTGTCTATGGCGAATGATTTTGCTGGTGAAAAATTCGCCTTAAGAGAAGCTTGTGAAAATCGACTGTCCCAGTTTTTTGTCAATAGGGACGAAGGTTTCTATGAAAGAGGCATAATGAAATTACTTTCAAAATGGCAACAAGTTATCGAACAAAATGGTGCATATTTGACCTAAATCGGATCATTCTAACTATGCTAAATAAAGCCTTCAATTTAATGCAAAAATAATGGATTTCTTTTTACTACACCTTATATATTTAGTATACCTGTACATACCTTATGGTTTATTATTTTAGTTTATTTTCAATAAAAAAACTACATTTATTAATTTTTACTTTAATTTTAGATTTTTGAATGAATATTTAAGGGCCAGTGGCATTATATTAACCAATAATGCATAAAAGGAAGGGTTCTGTTTCTCTACATGCAAATCAAATGCACAAATTACACACATCGACCAGGTCCCACGGAGCTCTTTTAGGAAGTAGGGATCCCGGGATTCCAGGCGCGATTAACCAATCGTTTTTTGTATAATAGAATCTAGAGACAAAATCTTTTTTACATAAAGTATTAAAAATTATTTTTTTAATACTTTATGTAAAAAATAAGTTTTATTATTAACAAAATTTTTGAGATTATATTGTAATTATATATAATTTCTTTTAAAACTATCTACTATTCGATATAAATTCGATATAATGCCTATTCATTCAGAATGAATATAAATAATTTTTTAATTGATGAATATATTCGTAGTCGATGTTTTTGCTCGATATCGACAACCCTCTTACACCCCCAGGCGTTGTCGCGAAGTAAACTCGAAATGAAGTGCGACGATTCAGGGTATATGTGCCCCTAAGCGTTGTCGGCACACACAACGCGATTGTGAACACCAACTCCGACTCAGGGTGTCGTACCCCAGGCGTATCGTGAAGTGCGATCGGAACAATGTCAAACGTTCATATACTTGTTGTACTTAATTAGACAAAATAAAAAATATTTGTGATACAAACCACAGTGTGGATAAGAAGTTATTCGCGTTGACACGAAACAATTACCGAACACAGAAAGAATTTACGTTATAACATGAATTTGACTTGGATAATGTTGAAATTTTAGATAAGTGATTTTTATTCAAACGTTTAATTACGGAAATGGCCTATATTAAATAATATAATCTACAGACTGCACTTAATTTTTACATCATGGCTCCATTTATTTATTAAAAAATTGTAAACCTTATCCATAACATTTAATTTTATACCATATTTATTACTGTTTATTTGTAATTTTATTTTTATTATTTATTTATTTATTCATTTATTTATTAAATTATTTTTTATTTATTTATTTTTATTTTATTATTTTATTTTTACTTTTACTTTTATATTTTTATCCTTTGACATAATTTGTTGAATTTTCTGTTGTATTAAGAAATCTACAGAATGTATATGAACAAAGATTTATTTAAAATTTAAGATATATTTATATTCTTGACATCTTTCTGTTTTTGCGAATTGGATTTATGGTTTTTAAATATTTTATAAACTTAATTTTTACTGGTCGTTCTCTCTAATGTTTTTTCGTTTCACAAGGGGAGGATCAGGTGACTTACCCTGAGATTTCGACCCCAATTTTTTAAATTATTCTTGAGATGAAAAAAAAGATACGTGTCCCGGCGTTTGATTGAATAGGTCTTAGTTTCGCAGTAATAAATTTGTGAAAATTGGTCATATCCGAAGCGCACCGCGGCGCGACATATGAGCCTTCCCGGTAACTGTTCTACCAACCAGTGCGATTGGCTTCGTGAGTTAGGTGCTTGCTTCCATAATTCGTAAGATCCAAGTTCGCTCAGAGGTGGTCAGTAATTTTTTTTTTTTATTTTAAATGAGCGTTTTTATTTATTTTTATTTATTTTGATGATACTGATATAGTAAACAAAACTTAAAATTATAGTCGCCGATTGTCGCCCCACTTGTTGATGGTTGAAAAATGATATTTTCTTTTTCTGTATTGTTATAGCTTTTCACGTCGAAAACTTTTTCGATTGAGAAATATCTGCGCATGTAACTGCGGCTGTTTGCAAGGGCAGACTGACTAGGGTAGATGCCAACAGGTCTCCCCACTACCTAACTATAACCGTAACTTTTTAAAAGTTTTCATTGTTCCCTTACCTAACAGTCATCATTACGTAACGGGACCTCACGATGACAAAACATGAAAGAATTTCGGCCTTATAACCGACTACCTGCAAGGAGAATAAAAACCTCTCGTTCATTTCATTCAATCCGGGCGCACCCGGAGTGCAACTGCCGTCCTGGGCGCACCCAGGCCGGTTTCCTGTATCGATACCTGCTCCGCACGGAGACACGGGAGCACCCGTGCCTCAATCAGGGCGCACCCGGAGTGCAACCGTCGTGTCGGGCGCACCCGACACGGCTTCCACCGACTCCTGGCTTCCTCCTGGCAGCCCCAGGACAACGCCTTCCGAACCGGGGCTCCGTTGGCCCACCTTGTACATAGCCGCGTCCGCTAGTATTAAGATCCGCACCGCTAGTTAGTAAGACCCGCACCGCTAGTACGTAAGATCCGCACCGCTAGTATTAAGACCCGCACCGCTAGTACGTAAGATCCGCACCGTTAGTATTAAGAGCCGCACCGCTAGTAGTAAGACCCGCACCGCTAGTACGTAAGATCCGCACCGCTATTGTTAGTAAGACCCGCACCGCTAGTACGTAAGATCCGCACCGCTAGTATTAAGATCCGCACCGCTAGTATTAAGACCCGCACCGCTAGACCGTTAGTTATTAGGACCCGCACCGAGCCGCTGCCGCGCACGCACACGCACACACACACACTCACCCTCACCCCGCTGTACAGGCCACAGTGCCTCCCACCACTCACCCAGCGACACACACACTCACATACATCGCAACCACTCTGTACAACATCATTCACATCTCAACCACTCTGTACATACATCATTCATAATAAATATCAGTGCTAAACAAACCAGAGTCTCACGCCTTCTTCGACCCTGACCACGGCGAGCTAAATCCGGCCCGCGAGGCAAGGCGTACCGTTACATGGCGCCCGAACAGGGACCTGCTCCGTGAGACACTGGTTTGCCACTGACATTCCCCCCCCCCTGTCCATGACAAGTTGGATCTACCGACTGGACAAGACCGCGATCACCGCCGAACTCGACCGCCTGGATATCAACCCGACCGGCTCGTTGGACAGCCTGCGCCGCCGGCTACGAAGATTCATCGAAAGCAACCCAGGGTACGAGCCTATGGCTACCCACAAGAGTGAGTCCGGACCCGGCCGGGAGCCGGAGGAAAGCCGTGAAAGACGACCAGCCATCGAACTCGCCCCGCCAGACCCGGCAAAAGTCATGAATCAAATGCGCAAGTGGGGTTGCCACTTCGAGGGCAAAGACCCCTGGGCGTTCTTAGAACGGGTGGAGGAACTACGCCAAGGATATGGCTTCTCCGATGAGCAGATGATGCTGGGACTACCCGAACTCTTGCGGGGAGAAACCCTGCTATGGTACCGCAACCACAAGGGCATGTGGGGCTCCTGGGAGGACTTCGAGAAGGCATTCCGGCTGCAATATTTACCCCGACGGTACCGCGCCCAGCTAGTTCGAGAAATACAGGGCCGTCTCCAGCGACCGGACGAGCCCTTCCAGAGATACGCTACCGCCTTACTGACAAGCATGCGGCGGGCTGGCAACTTTTCCTCGGAGGACTGCCTAGACCGGCTCTACGAGAACATGAGTCCGGCGTACAAGCTATACATCCGGCTGGATGACGTCTCCTCAATCAGCGACCTAGGAGCCAGAGCAGCCGAGTACGAGGCCATTGTACGCCAACAACACGACCGAAAGCCCGAGAAGCCGACACCCATCATCGCCGCCGCGTATAACCGGGAGGAGTGCTGCTGGCGGTGTAAACAGCGCGGGCACACGCGTCAGCACTGCCAACGACCGCCCCGGAAATTTTGCTCTCGCTGTGGCCAAGACGGCATTTTGACCCGGGATTGTCATCCGACACCGGGAAACGATCTTCGGACCGGGGGAAAAGCCGCCACCGCCCGGTCCGCGAGTCCGTCCGAATAACATACCAGCCGCGGCCGCACATTGCCATCCAACTCGCCCAGAAATGGCTGGAGGCGTTGATCGATTCGGGGTCAGAAGTCTCCTTCATCAACAACGATACCGCCCGATACGCCGAAAGCCTGGGGTATGTGCTCCGCCGAGGAACCACCAGCTCGATCAGCCTGGCCAATGGAGGTTCCGCCGACATACCCGGCCGGATGTCACTACCGATGAAAATCGGTCGCCGAACGTACACCCACAAGTTCCTCGTACTACCTTCGGCCACTAGCGCCGTCCTTATCGGCGTTGACCTCTGGGCACGGACCGGGATCACCCTGCCGGCTCCACCCCGGGCCCACGCGGCAGGACACGCGGAAGTATGCGAGACCGCCGGCCCGCTGGGGTTGTCCCAACGAACCGCCAAAGAGGATCACCGCCTCCGCACCTTTCTGGACCACGAATTGGCGCAGTTCGAGAGAATCACCGGACCAACCCATCGGATACACCACCATATCCGCGTCAAGGCTGGGCAAGCTCCGATCAAACAGAGATATCGGCCCCGGAACCCGGCCATGCAGGCCATCATCGACCGGGAAGTGGAGCGGATGGAACAAGAAGGAATCATCGAACCTTCCCAGGGGCCATGGAGTTCCCCTGTCGTCGTAGTGAAGAAGAAGGACGGGTCCCACCGGTTTTGTATCGACTTCCGGAAGGTCAACGCGGTGACCGAGAAGGATGCCTATCCCTTGCCCCAGGTCTACGCGGAGCCAGATATCTCAGTACCCTCGACCTCAAGAGCGGGTACCGGCAAATCCCGCTGACCCCGGAGAGCCGCCCGATTACCGCATTCACCGTGCCCGGGAAGGGGCTTATGCAGTTTCGGGTCATGCCGTTTGGCCTGCACTCCGCTCCGGCTACTTTCCAGCGCCTGCTCGACGCCGTGCTAGGACCCGAACTGGAGCCCCATGTGCTGGTGTACCTGGACGACATTATCATCGTCAGCCAGACCCTGGAACAACACCTGCAACACTTGGCGGCGGTGTTCCGCCGACTCCGAGACGCCCGGCTGCGCCTCAACACCGAGAAGTGCCGGTTCGGGTGCAGCCGAGCTACGCTACCTTGGTTACGTGGTGGATGGCCAAGGAATCCGGGCCGACCCCGAGAAGGTCAGCGCAGTGACCGGATGGCCGGCCCCTACGACGGTCCGACAGGTGCGCCAATTCCTGGGCATGGCATCCTGGTACCGGCGATTCGTGGCAAACTTCTCCTCCCTCGCCGCCCCCCTCACCAGGCTAACTAAGAAGGGGACCCGCTGGACCTGGGATACCCCCGAGGAGACGGCGTTCCAGGGGCTGAAGAATGCTTTGACCACCGCCCCGGTATTGGCCTGCCCGGACTTCTCCAAAAGGTTCGTGCTACAAACGGACGCCAGCCATGACGGTCTCGGAGCTGTACTAACCCAGCATCTTGAGGAGGGGGAACGCGTGATTGCTTACGCCAGCCGCACGCTGAACGGGGCCGAAAGAAATTATAGTGCCACGGAACTAGAATGCCTCGCAGTCGTGTGGGGAATCCAGAAGATGAGAGGCTATGTGGAGGGATATACTTTCACCGTGGTAACCGACCACCAGTCCCTCAAGTGGCTCCAGCGACTCGAAGAGCCCAGTGATCGCCTGGCCCGGTGGATGTTCGAGCTCCAGGGCTATAGCTTCGACATCCGGTACCGGCGGGGGAGCGCGAACAAAGTGGCCGACGGCCTCTCAAGGCAGCCCGAGGTATGCGCTACTCGAGCCAGCGCCAAGTGCCCATGGTACCAGCGCCTCCGCAAAGACGTGGCACGACGGCCCACCGACTACTCCGACTACCAGCTACGACAGGGCCGCCTGTTTCGGCACATTCTCCACGACACGGATTTCCGGGAGGTCGATCCGGCCCTACAGTGGAAGCAGTGTGTGCCTCGAGAAGAGCGACCGCAAGTACTGGAGCGACATCATGGGGACCCGACCGCCGGACACTTCGGGGTAGCCAAGACGATCTCCCGGATGGCCCGCCTGTTCTACTGGCCAGGCATGTTCCGGGACATCACCCGCTACGTGCGCCAGTGCCCGTCCTGCTTGGCCCACAAGGCCTCGAACACCAGGCCTGCCGGGAACCTCCACACGACCCCGGTCAAGGGACCGTGGCAACAGGTCACACTGGACCTAATCGGCCCGTTGCCCCGTTCCACCCAGGGGCACACATGGTTGCTAGTAATGCAAGACCGCTTTACCAAATGGGTCGAGTTGAAGCCACTACGCCGAGCCACCGCCCTGGCCGTTACCCAGGCCATCTTGACCCAAATCGTTTACCGGCACGGGAGTCTCGAGTGGATAATCTCGGACAATAGGACCCAACTGAAGTCCACCCAGCTGGCCGACACACTCAGGGCACTCAACATCCGCCACCGGACCACCCCAGTGCACGCCCCGCACTGTAATCCGGTCGAGCGCACCAACAGGACCATCAAGACGATGATCGCTCAGTATACGGGGAGAAACCACCGCCACTGGGACGAGAAACTCGGACCTCTGCAGTTCGCATATAACGCCGCGCGGCACGAAGCCACCGGGTACACCCCGGCTTATTTGAATTACGGCCGGGAGCTGGCCTTCCCCCACCAGGACGACCGCCGCCCGGCCGCCGAGACGAAACCCCACCAGCTCCGCCGGCAACTAGAGGAGGCCTTCGAAGTCGTCCGGACCAATATGGCCCGAGCGTTCCAACGACAGGAGGGCTACTACAACTTGCGGCGCCGGGACTGGCGACCTCGCATCGGAGACCAGGTGTGGAAGCGGGAGTACCCCCTCTCGAAGAAGGCCACGGGCTTTAACGCTAAGCTCGCCCCCAAGTACAGTGGCCCGATGGAGGTACTGAAAATAGTATTACCGGTCATCGTCGATTTGCGGGACGCGCATGGACGCTGGCACCGGCACATCCACGTCCAAGACCTCAAAGCCGCCCCGTTGGACACAAGCCCGAACACCGCCGATGAAAACGCGCCGTGAGCCGCAAGCCCGACGTCGCCAGTGCAAGCGCACCTTTAGCCGCAAGCTCCACCACCACCGACGAAAAGCCCAGCAGCAGGAACAATGAGGCCCCGACACCGCACGTCCCACCGCCTACCGACCCCGTGTATATAAACACGGCCGTGACCGCATTCCAGACAGTACGCTGCGAAATGGAGCAACACCAACGGGCATTACTTGAAGCGCTTTTCGGCAATATCACCGACCTGGAGGACGATCCGGAGCTGTGCCCCGACGCCCAAGGACCCCGCGGCGCCCTCGGACGCCGACCTCCACCCCGTGTCGGCACCGTGGTGCAACGAGGGGATGCCGTGGCCCGGCGACGGGCTCTGTTCCTAACGGCTCCACCGCCAGTCCGACCACCTCGACGACGATCAGCCCCGACAGCGGAGCAAACGTCGCGGTCGGCAACCCCCGGCCGGGCTCCGGAACCCCCGGAGGTCACGCTCCGTCGCGCGTTCGCGCGCCCACCGGGCCTCGCTGGACCACCGCCGCCCAGCACCCGCCACCCACCGGGGCCAGTACGAGGCCCACCATCCGGGCGCCCCCCAGTCTGCGCCGCCACCGTCGCATCCGGGAGGCCGACCACAGCTACGCCTCCGGATCCCCAAGTCATCCTGCCAACCGGCGAAGAAATCTCCGTACCGTGGACGGCGGCCCACCGGAACAGGAAGTTCCGCGCCCGCACGGCCACGGCGAGTGGGTCCTGCGCTTCAACGCCGAAGGGGGACTCCGGACATGCCGGCGGCGTCAAATAAATAAATGAAGTAGCCACAACCTGGTATGTGTTATTTCACCTCTGGCGAAACCCCAAACGGAGGGGGGTGATGTGGCGATTCGCCTGCCTCGCCACTAGCCCCTTCTCCGTCCGAACCGCATGCCGCGATCACGCGCCCGACGCCGCTAGCGTACTCGACGCGGCATGACCCGCGCGCGTGATTCCCCACCCGGCTACCCACGCCGGGTGGGTATATAAGCGCGCTGCTTCTAGACCGAAGCACCAGTCCTGTCCCGATCCTATTCCTGACTAGACCTGGCCTACTACCTACGATCACGACTCCTCCAGATCGGGAGCACCCGATCTATCCGCACGGAGACACGGGCGCACCCGTGCCTCAATCCGGGCGCACCCGGAGTGCAACTGCCGTGTCGGGCGCACACGACACGGCTTCCACCGACTCCTGGCTTCCTCCTGGCAGCCCCAGGACAACGCCTTCCGAACCGGGGCTCCGTTGGTCCACCTTGTACGTAGCCGCGTCCGCTAGTATTAAGATCCGCACCGCTAGTTAGTAAGACCCGCACCGCTAGTACGTAAGATCCGCACCGCTAGTATTAAGACCCGCACCGCTAGTACGTAAGATCCGCACCGTTAGTATTAAGAGCCGCACCGCTAGTAGTAAGACCCGCACCGCTAGTACGTAAGATCCGCACCGCTAGTTAGTAAGACCCGCACCGCTAGTACGTAAGATCCGCACCGCTAGTATTAAGATCCGCACCGCTAGTATTAAGACCCGCACCGCTAGACCGTTAGTTATTAGGACCTGCACCGAGCCGCTGCCGCGCACGCACATGCGCACACACACACTCACCCTCACCCCGCTGTACAGGCCACAGTGCCTCCCACCACTCACCCAGCGACACACACACTCACATACATCGCAACCACTCTGTACAACATCATTCACATCTCAACCACTCTGTACATACATCATTCATAATAAATATCAGTGCTAAACAAACCAGAGTCTCACGCCTTCTTCGACCCTGACCACGGCGAGCTAAATCCGGCCCGCGAGGCAAGGCGTACCGTTACACCGGTTTTAAATTTAAACAATTTGAAAATTCAGATACTGTTCGGTACGGAATGGAGCCTTGAGGAGATTACGGCGGAAAGATACGAACACGCACACACAAAAGAATTACACGCAAGTTTTGAACACTGAATAAAAAGAGTATATTTAACACAGTCAAAGTTATTAAAAGTAATATGTACAAGGTTCTTTACACACACTCTCACACACTTTCAGGGCGCGGCGCACAGCGCGGACAGTGCGAGTCCGCGAGGAACGCGACAACCGAAGGAGAGCGCTCGAGGCGTGTATCAGCGCGGAGTTCGCGAACGCGTGGAGTAAGCGACTCCTAAGCTACGCGTGTATTGAACGCAGCAAAGCGTGCGACTTTGCTGTCACGAAAACCGCCGAACTCAGATAAAAGGCAATTATCTGAGATGTTGCGTGCGAATCACTATGTGCGTTTTTAAAGCTATCGAAATGCGGGTCGTACCTGAGCGGATCAAAGCAGACTGGCCCTCGTCCCCACTCTGCTTCCGTTTTTATACTGTGCTTTTCTGGAATGTTCCTTCCTGTCGTCACTTCCTCTTGAAGGAAATGACGACATGAAAAGAACACTCCAGAAAAGCTCGGAAAAGTCTAAATAAATACATTTACATAAATATAATTAAAAATAGCGAATTGGGGACGATGACTAAGGCGTTTTGAATTTAGGGAAACGGCAGCGCCGCCGTATCTCTACTCGAGCGCGCTCCGCGTGAGCGCGGCTAAGTTCCAAAAATGTGATGATAGCGCGTTGGGACATAAGTCCCGCGTGCAGCGTGAATGGAGAGCAACGACAGTAATATGTGCGATGTAACACACATCACTGCCGCTACTCCCCACGTATGTTAGTGCTGCATTACACCACCTATGTTGCACAGGCCATGCAACACAGGCGATGCAATGCAGCGTGATAAGGGCTTAGCGGAGCCCTTCGTTCGCTCGCGAACATTCCGCCCGCCTCCGGTAATTTTACCGGACGAAATAATTCGCGAATTTGCTTCGCGCGCGGCGAGCGCGCGAAGCGCGTGACGTTCGCGGCTAAGCGCCGCGCGAGCCGCGGTATGGTGTCGCGTACGGCGTAGGGAGTAGCACCCGCGTGGTGCAGGCGGATTTCGCGAAGCACGTGCTCGCCGCGTGCCGTGCTTCGCATCGCATTACGCGAGTGATATCGCGTGTTACATTCGTGCTATAGATCAGCTGTGCCACGTGCGCCAAGACCGGTGCCCGATTCCACCGGTAGATACACTATTCTCGCGAGTGGCCGCGTTAGTGGAGTCGTCGTCTCCCGGGTGAAGTGCCGTAATACAGGCTAACGGCCACCCTCCCGGCGATGTGATCTCGCTACGCACGGGACACAGCTGACTGATATGCGGGTTTAGTACCGTCGTTCGCCATTTCGGGCGTTCGGCCGAACGATGGAGGCACTCCTGGGACCACCGACGCCAAGGGTGGTCCCTCAGCATCCGGACATGCTGCGAACGCGAACGGCGCTTGACCGACACATCCGCGAGTGTCGGTCCCGGGACCGCCAGCAGCGCAGTGCCGACACGGAAGTGCCCGGGAGTGAACGCGGCGACGGCGTCCGGATCGTCGGACAGGGGAGCGTTCGGCCGCGAGTTGAGGCAGGCGTCGGTGGTCCCAAGAGCTGTTGGGGTGTCGCCGCCCGCCATAGCACGCACCGTAGGCAGTGATGAGTGCCCTCGACTGTGATCTGCCCGACTGGCACCCGAAACCGCTGGTGCAGCAGACCCAGCGTCTGCTACACTCCGTCGTGGAGAGCCCTTGCGTGGCTGGCGTCGGTCACCAGCCGAGTGAGTGCGGAGTTTCTCTTCAGGATGAGTGGGTGCTTCTTGTCGTAGGCCAGCACCGCGTGCCTCAGACGACCGCCGACCCGTGGTCTTCCTTCGTCGTCGACGAACGGGGTAAGTTTTGACGATTACGTGCGCCGCAACGAGGTGCCCCGCGCTAACCGTGTGGACAGCTCCGGGTCCGCGTCGCGCGGAACAGTGGTGCGCGACGGGAGAGAGAGGAGCGGCCGCGTCCACTGCCCCGGAGACGATCCATCCGAGGCTCGTCTGCTGCGCAACGGGATCGCGAGGCCCTCCGCGAAGGACACCAGGACCGAGAATGGCGGCGTACACGTCGGCGCCGAGAAGAACGTCAATGCGGTCCGCCGCTGCGAATTCCGGATCCGCCAGTTCTAACCCGTGCAAATGCGGCCAGTCTCGGACGGCGACGCTGTCGATGCCGGCGTACACGGTTAGTCGCGGGAGCACGAGCGCGGAAACCGAGATCGGGCAATCCTGCCGCTGAGAGAGGATCTCCAGCCGGACTTGTCCACGCGCCATGCCCGTCCGCTGTCCGCCCACTCCGAACACGTTCACGGGCGCACGAGAGCGCGGAAGACGCAACCGCTGCACGAAAGCTTCCGTCACGATAGTAACTTCCGAGCCCTGGTCGATCAGGGCTCTCGCGGACTGCAGTCCGCCGTGTTGGTCACGTACGGCGATCCTTGCAGTGGCCAACAGGACCGCAGCGCGCTCCCCCAGTTCGCGTCGCGCAACGTGGGACGTTCGCACATTCCCGGATCCCGCAGCGCTCACAGAGGGTGAGAACGCATCGTGGAGCGCCGAGTGGTGCCGACCCTCGCAAACAGCGCAATTCCGCTTAGATTGGCACTCACCAACGCCATGTTTGCCCAGGCAGTTGCAGCAGAGCCGGGCCTCCTCGACGAAGCGACGTCTGTCCACCGCCGCCTTCCCTCGGAACACGTCGCAGACCATGAGGAAGTGGTCTTTCTCGCACAAGGTGCACCGCTCCTTCCTCCGTTCGGCGTGATCTTCTCTGGCGGCCTCCTGCTTCACGTGGTGAGAGCGCGCGGAATTTGTTGTTTCCACCCTGGAAGGCTGCATCGCGTCCAGGGTATGTAATCTTCTTTCAATGAATTGCCGCAGCTCGGCATACGTCGGCGGGTTGGTG
This sequence comes from Crematogaster levior, assembly GCA_901521435.1. Lineage (NCBI taxonomy): Eukaryota > Metazoa > Arthropoda > Insecta > Hymenoptera > Formicidae > Crematogaster > Crematogaster levior. The sequence goes on along the minus strand of CABEGB010000111.1, from coordinate 8,475 downwards.
GTGCCGCCGACGGCGTTCTCCCACTCGCGCCGCGAGCGGGGGTCGAGCATCTCGACAGTGAGGAAAACGAACAGATCCTCACTGCTCGAAATGGGACGCCCTATGCTCTCCAGCGAGCCGACCGTGCTCGACATCGCATGGAAGAGCTTGCGAAGCTCGGTTGACAACTCGGCCTTCATCTTAGGCAGGGCCGTATACGCGGCGTAGTATGACCGCACCAGAAGGCGAGTATTCTCGTAGAACTCTACGAGCGTTGTCCACGCACGACTAAAATTCGTCTCTGTTGTCGGCAGACTTCTCACTAAAGACTCCGCTTCCCCTTGCAGGCTCGTCTTCAGGTAGTGCAGCCTGGTGACGTCTGAGATCGACGGATCGTTGACGATCAAGGACCGGAAGAGGTCCCGGAAGGACGGCCAGTCCTCGTAGTTCCCGGAGAAGCTTGGTAGCTGAATCCGAGGTAAGGTGGTGCGGGGAGGAGCGGGCTGCTCTGCTTGCTGCCCGTCCTCTGGTCGCGAGACCTTGGAGGCCTCGAGCTCCAACAGCGCGGCCCGCTGTTGGATATACACGTCTTCCACTTTCCCGTAAAAGTCCTGCACGTAGTAGTCGTGGGCTTTCAGCTCAGCCCAGTGCAGGCTGCGCATCCGTTCGTGCTGCTCCTCAAATTTCGCCCATTTGTTGTCGAGCAGCTTGAGCGTGGTTGCGATCAGCGGCCCGCTGATCTTGGCTGCGCCCGCTTTTTTGAGATTCTCGAGCGTACGAGCAATGCGCCCGGAAATCTCCTGTTGAGCAACGATCAACGGCTCCATTTTGCTTTCAGATACTGGTCGATCTTACCGCACACGAGCGTACACGCACTGCCGGTTCCCAGGACGGAAATCCGGCTCGAAGGACCAAAATGTTCGGTACGGAATGGAGCCTTGAGGAGATTACGGCGGAAAGATACGAACACGCACACACAAAAGAATTACACGCAAGTTTTGAACACTGAATAAAAAGAGTATATTTAACACAGTCAAAGTTATTAAAAGTAATATGTACAAGGTTCTTTACACACACTCTCACACACTTTCAGGGCGCGGCGCACAGCGCGGACAGTGCGAGTCCGCGAGGAACGCGACAACCGAAGGAGAGCGCTCGAGGCGTGTATCAGCGCGGAGTTCGCGAACGCGTGGAGTAAGCGACTCCTAAGCTACGCGTGTATTGAACGCAGCAAAGCGTGCGACTTTGCTGTCACGAAAACCGCCGAACTCAGATAAAAGGCAATTATCTGAGATGTTGCGTGCGAATCACTATGTGCGTTTTTAAAGCTATCGAAATGCGGGTCGTACCTGAGCGGATCAAAGCAGACTGGCCCTCGTCCCCACTCTGCTTCCGTTTTTATACTGTGCTTTTCTGGAATGTTCCTTCCTGTCGTCACTTCCTCTTGAAGGAAATGACGACATGAAAAGAACACTCCAGAAAAGCTCGGAAAAGTCTAAATAAATACATTTACATAAATATTGTTGCGCCCGCGCCCGAATCCGGTACGCAATGAAGATGCGTACCGGAGGATGTTTCCTGTTCCCTGGCGACGCCTGTTTAAGGCGCGTTGTCATGTCGTTGTTGTTGAGAACGAGCTGTCAATCTGCTACGCCTGTATTTACGAAGTCACAATAAATCCCTTAGTTATTCTTTATCCCGAGTTGGTTCTTTCCGCGAGAGTGCCGCGGAGTGAGTGCGCGAGTGTGCGAGAAGCGTGCGCGAGCGCAACAATTAATTAAAAATAGCGAATTGGGGACGATGACTAAGGCGTTTTGAATTTAGGGAAACGGCAGCGCCGCCGTATCTCTACTCGAGCGCGCTCCGTGTGAGCGCGGCTAAATTCTACAATGTTTTGTGATTGGGACGCAAGTCCCGCGTACAGCGTGAATGGAGAGCAGCGACGGTGGTGCGTGCGATGTAACACGCATCACTGCCGCTACTCTCCAAGTATTTCAGTGCTGCATTACACCACCCATGTTGCACAGGCCATGCAACATAGGCGATGCAATGCAGCGTAGTGAGCGCTTCGTTCGCTCGCGAACATTCCGCCCGCCTTCGGTAATTTTACCGGACGAAGCAGATGAGCGGTTGCATCGCGCGGTGAGCGCGCGAAGCGCGTGACGTTCGCGGCTAAGTGCCGCGCGAGCCGCGGTGTGGTGTCGCGTACGGCGTACCTGCGCGCGGTGCACGTACTGGCACCCGTGTGGTGCACGTGGCTTGCGAGGCATGTGCTCGCCGCGTGTTGTGCTTCGCGACGCATTCCGCGAGTATTTCGAGCGCAAAGGAATGCTAACGTGCGCGATGGCTTTCTTCCGACACGTCGCCGCGCGTCGCGAAGCATGTATCCCGCTCAGTACGTGCACGGATTCGGACTTCGAGTCAGGGCACGTTGCCCTGAGCGGAACCGCGCGTGTGAAGTGAAGGAAGAATGTAACAAGGTGAAAAATGAGAATGTGCAATGAAAGTGAGTGGCTGACAGCAGAAAGTGTGCACGGTGCGACTCAATTGCCAGCTGTGTCTCGTGCGTCGCCGGTGCCAGTGTCCGACTCGACTGGCAGAAAAACTAATTTTGTGAGTGGCCGAGTGAAATTTGAGGTGGCCGTTCGGAGGCCGACCACGCGCACCCGACCATCATCACCCGGATGCAATGTCGTGATGCGTGCCAGTGGCCATCGTGCCGGTGGTGTTGTCTCGCTTCGCACGAGACACAGCTGTCCGATACGCGGATTCGAGGTGACCGTTCGCCACTTGGGTCGCTCGGCCAAGCGGTGGATACATTCCTGGGACCACCGCCGCCAAAAGTGGTCCCTCATTTGTTGTACATGTTGCCACCGCGTAAGACGGCTCGTCGCGACGTCCGCGAGTGTCGGCTCTGGCACGGCCAGTAACGACGTGCCGACCAAGAAGTGACCGGGAGTAAGTGCCGCGACGTCGTCGGGATCGTCGGAAAGAGGGGCGATCGGTCGCGAGTTCAGGCACGCCTCTACCTGAGCGAGGAAGGTCGCCATCTCCTCGTATGTGAGGGTAGTGTCGCCGAGCACCCGTCGCAAATGGTGCTTTACCGCCTTCACCGCCGCTTCCCACAGGCCGCCGAAGTGCGGTGCGGCCGGTGGGTTGAACCGCCACTCTATGCGCTCGGCGGCGAGCGCCCGGCCGATGCGCTGGGCTTCCACGTTGCTGGCCGTGAAGAGGGCCCGCAGCTCAGCTTCCGCACCTGTAAAGTTCGTCCCGCAGTCACTCACCATAACCTGTGGCAGCCCGCGGCGGGCGACGAAGCGGCGAAGAGTGGCCAGGAATGCCTCGGTGGTGTAAGCGGATACCACGTCGACGTGCACCGCCCGCGTGCAGAGGCACACGAAGATGGCGATGAAGGCCTTGTGCGCCTTGTGTCCTCGCCCTCCGCTGCTCCGCAGCATGATCGGCCCTGCGTAGTCCACGCCAGTGTGCTGGAACGGCCGGGATGGTGTGACTCTGGTCTCCGGCAGAGACCCCATGATCTGCTGAGGCGTCGCCGCCCGCCATCGCACGCATCGCAGGCAGCGATGGATGCGGCCCTTGACGACTGTTCGGCCGCCCGGAACCCAGAATCGTTGGCGCAACAGGCCCAGCGTCTGCTGCACTCCGCCGTGCAGGACTCGGGCGTGGCAGCAGTCAACCAGGAGTCCGGCCAACGTGGAGTCTCGGGGCAAGATGAATGGGTGCTTCTCATCAGGTGCCAGCAGCGAGTGCTTCAGCCTGCCGCCAACCCGGAGCAGTCCCTGGGCGTCGAGGAACGGGGTGAGTTTATTGAGACCGCTGCTTCGCGGCAATGGTCTGCCCCGTGCCACTGCGTCGATTTCTCCCGCGTACGTCGACGCCTGCACCCGCCTCACCCAGGCCAAGAGACCCTGGTCGAGTTCGTCCGCCGTGGGAGGTGCCGCGGTGCGGCTAGCTCTCGTCAGCCACCGCCGGCACCAGGCTGTGATCCGCAGAAGCCGGTTCAAGTTTGAGTACCGTGTGAGCAATTCCGGCTCTTCGTCCCTTGCCCGCGTGGTGTTCGCGCACGTCCGACCGCGCGTTTCGGGAAGCTCGTGATCCGGTACCGCGTTGTCGTCCGCCGCCGAGTGGATGGTGTGGTGAGCCAGCCAAGAGGGGCCGTGCCACCACAGTGAGTGGGTGATGAGTTCGCCCGGTGATATGCCCCGAGAAGCGCAGTCAGCGGGGTTGTCGGTGCCCGCCACATGGTGCCAGCATGCCGTCGGGAGGGTGGTCTGGATCTCGGACACCCGGTTGGCCACGAAGGTCTTCCACCGTGACGGGTGTCCTCGGATCCAGCCCAGAGTCACGGTGGAATCCGACCAGAGGTGCGTTGTCCCGTCCCCGAGGTCCAGTACTGACCGGACATGCGCCACCAGTCTGACGAGGAGTGACGCCGCGCACAGCTCCAGCCGTGGTAAGGAAATTTGCTTTAGCGGCGCCACCCTCGTTTTTGCCATAATCAAACGGGTTGTCCATCTGTCCTCAAGCCGTTCATCCCTCGTCCGCAGGTAGACCACAGCAGAGTACGCCCGCTCCGAGGCGTCGGCGAACCCATGGAGCTCCCTGGTATCCCTGCCATCCGAGCTGTGCAGCCATCGGGGCACCCGGATCTCCGCCAATCTGGGAAGTTCTTCGAGGAAGGTCCTCCAGAGTGCCGCATCGGCGGGCGCCAGGGGAGTGTCCCAGCCTAGGCCCTGCAGCCAGGTGCTCTGAAAGAGGATCTTCGCACGGACCACCACTGGGGCAAGCAACCCCAGCGGATCGAACAACCGTGCGGATTGTGATAGCACGGATCGCCTAGTCAGGAGGACCGGCACTGCGATCCGTGCGCTGACGGCCAGGACATCCTCGCTCGGATGCCACGTTAGGCCCAGCGCTGAGTGGCTGTCTTGTGGCAGCCACTCGCGCACGCCAGGGCGCGCGAGCTCCCCCGCTGGGAGCGCGCGGAGTAGGTCCGCGTCGTTCGACGCCCACTTCCGTAGCGGGAAGCCGCCCGCCATGAAGAGTTCCCGCAACTCCACCAGCAAGCGACGGGCTCCCTCAACGGTCGACGCGCCGGAGAGGACGTCGTCCACGTAGACGTCCCGCTTCACGGAGATGGCCGCCTCTGGGTAACGACCCCCCTCGTCGTCGGCGAGCTGGCGCAACGCCCGGATCGCCAGGTATGGTGCACACGCTAACCCGTAGGTGACCGTATTTAAGCGATATTCGCGCACTTCACCTGACTCCTTCTTCCAAAAAATACGTTGCAGGTCGCGGTCATCCGGATGGACAAGGATCTGGCGGTACATTTTTTCCACGTCCGCCGCGACCACGTACCGGTGCCACCGCCAACGCAAAAGGACGTCCGCGAGGGGTGGCAACAAATTTGGTCCGACAAGGAGCCCCCGGTTAAGCGACGCGCCGCCCCGCACCGCCGCCGAGCCGTTGAAGACGACTCGGAGCTTCGTCGTCGAGCTCGCCTCCTTGATCACGCCGTGGTGAGGTAAGAAGCACACTCGCGCACTCCTGTCATTCTCCTGGTCGACGCGCGACATATGTCCGAGCTGCTCATACTCGGACATGAACGCCCGGTACAGTTCGGCCTTGCGGACGTCCCGCGCGAGTCCGCGTTCCACTCGCGTGAGCATCCGACTCGCTAACCCCCGCGTATCTGTCAGATCGGGGAAGGGGGTTACCGTCGGGAGTCGTACCACATACCGCCCGTCGCGATCACGTGTGTGTGTCTCCTCGAAGAATGCCTCACACTCTTTCTCCCTTTCAGAGAGGACACTGCATGGACCCTCCACCTCCTCCTGAGTCCAGAAGCGCTGAACCAGAGTATTGAGCGAGTCATCGGCCGTGCAGAAGTGCTGTGCGGCAAAGGATTGCGTGGCGACCGTGTCCACCGCCCCAGAGACAATCCAACCGAGGCTCGTCTGTTGAGCTATCGGCTCGCGAGGCCCCCCTCGTCGCACACCCGGGCCCAGGATGGCAGCGTAAACGTCCGCACCGAGCAGCACGTCGATGCGATCCGCCGAAGCAAAGTCTGGGTCTGCCAGCTCCAACCCGCGCAGATGTGGCCACTCTCGGACGGCCATGCTGTCAAGTCCCGCGTATACTGTCAGTCGCGGGAGCACGAGCGCGGTGGCTGCGAGAGGACAATCCTGCCGGCGCGACAGGATCTCCAGCCGCATCTGCCCGCGCGCGATGCCGGTCTGCTGCCCACCAACGCCGAAGACCGTCACGGGCGTACGGGTACGCGGGAGTCGTAGTCGCTGCGCGAAGGCCTCCGTCACGATTGATACCTCGGAGCCCTGGTCCGCTAACGCTCGCGCTGAATGCAGTCCGCCGTGCTGGTCGCGCACGGCAATTCTCGCGGTGGCCAAGAGGACCGCAACGCGCTCCCCCACCTCGTGACGAGCAATATGGGACGTCTTGACAGTCCCGGGACCCGCGGCGCTTACGGCTGGTAAGTACGCGTCATGCAACACGGAATGGTGTCGACCTTCGCACACAGAACAATTGCGTTTGGACCTGCACTCACTCAGTTTATGTTTCCCCAGGCAGTTGCAGCACAGTTGGGTCTCCTCGACGAACCGACGCTTGTCTGATGCCGCCTTCCCTCGGAATACCTCGCAGACCATCAGGAAGTGGTCCTTCCTGCACAAGGTGCAACGTTCTTTGTTCCGCTTGGCGTGCTCTCCTCCACCGGTCTCCTTCTTCACGTGGTGGGACCGCGCCGTCTTTGCTGACTCTACCTTGGCGGGCTGCATGGCATCCAAGGTATGTAGTCTTCTTTCGACAAATTGCCGCAGCTCGGCATACGTCGGCGGCTCCGTTGTACCGCTGACAGTATTCTCCCACTCGCGCCGCGAGCGGGGATCAAGCATCTCGACGGTGAGGAACACGAAGAGATCCTCACTGCTCGAGATGGGGCGCCCGATACCCTCCAGTGACCCGACTGTGCTTGTCATCATGTGGAAGCTTCCTCAACTCCGCAGGTGACTCCGACTTCATCCTTGGCAGCGCCGTGTACGCCGCATAATAAGAGCGCACCAGGAGGCGAGTGTTCTCATAAAAGTCTACCAACGCTTCCCACGCGCGACCAAAATTAGCGTCTGTGGTAGACAAACTCCGAACCAGTGTCTCTGCCTCTCCTTTTAGACTGGTCTTGAGGTAGTGCAACCTGGTTACGTCTGATATTGTTGGATCGTTCACAATCAGTGATTTGAAGAGGTCCCGGAAGGACGGCCAATCTTCATATCTCCCCGAGAACTGTGGCAGTTGAATCCGAGGTAAAGTGGTACGGGGAGGGGCGGCCCGCTCTGCCTGCTGCCCGTCCTCGGAACTGACGGTTCGAGCGGCCTCGAGTTCCAACACCGCGGTCCGCTGTTGGGTGTATACGCCCTCCACCTTACCGTAATAATCTTGCACGTAGTAATCGTGCGTTTTTAACTCAGCCCAGTGGCAGGTACGCATCCGCTCATGTTGCTCCTCAAACTTTGCCCACTTCTTATCGAGCAACGTGAGCGTGGTCGCGATCAGCGGACCAGTGATCTTCGTAGCTCCGGCTTTTTTGAGATTCTCGAGCGTACGAGCAATACGCCCGGAAATCTCTTGTTGACCCGCGATCAACGATTCCATCTTTATTTGCAGCTCTTGCTTGGTCTCACCGCACACGAGCGTTCTCGCACTGCCGGTTCACAGGACGGAATCCGGCTCGAAGGAACAAAATGTTCGGCGCGGGATGGAGCCGTGGGAGAAAGATGGAAAGATCACAAACACGCACACACAAATGAATTCACGCTCTCATTCACGCTTCTCACACTCTCACACACTTTCAGCCGGCGGAACACGGTGCGGACAATGCAAGTCCGCAGCGAGGAGCGCGAAGCACGACGAAAGGCAACTGAGACGTGAGAACCTCGCGATCTCGCGAACGCGTGGAGCAGGCAACTCCAAAGCGGCGCGCGTATTGAACGCAGCAAAGAGTGCGACTTTGCTGTCGCGAAAACCGCCGAACTCGGATGAAAGGCAAATATGCGAGACAATACTTGCGAATCACAATGTGCGTTTGAAAGCTATCGAAATGCGGGTCGTACCTGAGCGGATCACAGTAGACTGGCCATCGTCCCCACCTTGCATTTGCTTTTATACCCTGCTTTTCTGGAATGTTCCTTCCTGTCGTCACTTCCTCTTGAAGGAAATGACGACATAAAAAGAACACTCCAGAAAAGCTCGGAAAGGTCTAAATAAATACATTTTCACAAATATAATTACAAATAACGCATTGGGGACGATGACTAAGGCGTTTTGAATTTAGGGAAACGGCAGCGCCTCCGTATCTCTACTCGAGCGCGCTCCGCGTGAGCACGGCTAAATTCTACAATGTTTTGTGATTGGGACGCAAGTCCCGCGTACAGCGTGAATGGAGAGCAGCGACGGTGGTGCGTG
>CABEGB010000110.1:0-60046 GCA_901521435.1 Crematogaster levior | reverse complement strand
TTTTTTGCTTAAAGTACACTTTAGGGTCCTAAAAACATTATTCAATTGGTAGAATAGTGAAAAAAAAATTTTTTCCCTGTCCAATCCGTTGTAGTGTCGAAGCGTTCGGAGCGGGCGACGAGCGCATTTTCTACCTGCCGCGGCGGGCTTCCTTTTGTCCCCTTTTTACGACTCTTACCCTCTGCACTAATGTACCAACGGGGCCTGAGGGCTCTAATGGTTCCCCAAAAGGTTGTTAGGAAGTGCTAGTTCATCAATACAGCTGTATGTGTGGGCTTGTGTGTGGGTCAGTCAGCTGAAAAATGACGCCACGCGTGGACACTTCTTTTTGTTTTCGTTAGTTTTTCTGCTTCAACGAATTACTTTATTGACTACAGTGGTTTTTACTGATAAACTATCATTGTTAACAATATGAGTGATGACAAGAAGCCAGTTTATTCGGCGCAAAAAGGCAAAAGAGGACGGAAATCCAAAGCAGATGGACCAAGCATTTTAAAGCGGCAGCGTCCGTTAAATTGCTTTGAAATGGAGCAGCCCAGTGAGAACGTTGGTACGTCTGCTAAGAAATTATCTGTAAATAATTCAGATGATATTGAAGTGAATCCTAGTGTTGCATAGGCGACTTCACTCAAAACAGTAATGAGAGTTTTAACGCTACAGTATGGTCGATGGCCCCGAAAGTGACATCCAGTGGCAAAAATGTACTTGACACAGCTGTATATATTGCTGCAGGTACTTATAATGATGGCCTCACAAGTGCCATGAGAGTCATGCAGAACATAGGCATCAAAATTGGGCCGAACTGCTACAATTACTGTCAAGAGACTGATCAAAACCGCATCAAATTATCCGATCGTTCGCTCTCAGATGCTGCAAGAAGGTCTCGAATCAAACAGAAGGCATCCAGAAAGGAAGAAGATGAGTTCCACGTGTCCATGGAAGGTGAAATGTACGGCGCAGGCATCGCAGACTGAAGGTATAACAAAATTTTCAGCACGTAAAACTTTAAACGCGTTTTTCTCGAAACTGCATTTTTCAAATCGGGCGACGATGGTACTCGGAGACTATCGCACGTATCCACTTGAAAATTTAACTGTAGCTTCACAGTAACATTATCTAGTAAACTACGTACGATTTTTTTGTTATCATTGCAACTTTTTTTTTTATAAACAATTTACTGCTCATTTTTTCGGTCAAAAATTGAAACTTTTTTTTACAAGTCCGCCATTTTGCGAAAAATTGATGTAAAGCTAAAAACATACGTACTTTACTAGCAAATCTTATGTAGATTAAATCCCGTTCTTTATTTTGTTTCAGATAGCACGAGTTCCTAGAATCACCGTCGCCCGTAGAGGCCCTCTTGAAAAAGGTGATTCCGAAGATTGGCCCAGTAGCCGCCATTTTGTATCAAAATGTCAATATAAAAATTTTTTTATACACTCAAATACATGTTTAATAAAGCCTGAAAGAGAGAAATTCGATTCCTTTTTCCTTACTCCCAGAATAAATTGTCAAAGTTAGGCCTTTTTTGAGGGCTCTAGACTGGCCTAACCCCTTAACATTTTTTCCACGAATACACAATCAAAATCAACAGTCAGTATAAAAGCTCGCTTGTCAAACGATGAATACATCACAAATGACGCTTTCTTGACATTAAGTACAGCCATTCCTAATTGCACTTGTCCATAATACTCATGTCTTTTTTTTAAAGTTATGTTTTCACCTTCTTGGATTAAAACTTTACCAATTACTGATTGAACCACTGTGTGAATATCCTTGGATTTGCCTTTGAAAGGACACTTAATTTCCAGTAATTCTGATGGTTTTCCGTCTTTAAAAATAACTCCGTCAGGAGAATAGGCAAGCCACGAATTTTGTTGACATATAATTAATCCAGTTTCAATAACATCTTTATTGGTAGCTTTTCTAAAACATTCCCGAGCTTCCCCTTCGGTTTTTTTTCCATAATCAGTGTATTCACTCCGAAAATTTTTCGGAGAAAAAAAAGAATCACATTTTTTCTTCCAATCCGGATTCTTATTAGAAGTATAAGTGAACAGCTGATAGCAAGTGGATCCAGTAATCCGGAATCGCCTCTCTTTATGCCACTCTGAGTAATGTAATTTAGTTTTTAAACAAACTTCTTCATAATTACAATACAAGTCTTTTATAGTATCTGCACAGCATTGGTGTAAATAAGCAATTTTGAAACTTTTGATCTTCTCCATCAATTCACTTCGCTGTAACGTGAATATCATCTTAAATTGCTGCTTTTCCAAATCGGTAACGTCGAGACTTTGACTACGATTAATTACAATAGGTTTATGCCTTCCAACACTGAAAAATAATCAAAAAACTATTAAAATATAAGCTTTTATAAACAAATCATTGAATTCACGAAGTCAGTTAAATTATTTTTTACTGATGTTTCACAAACGCCGAATCTTTTAACCTAGCCCGAACTTTCTCAACTACTTGTCTCTTCTGATCCTCAGTAAGGCTTTGTACAGTGCTCCATCCTGGGCATTTGCGTTTTATTATACTGGCAGATACCACTTCGTCAAAGACTTCACCTTCGTGAACATCAAGGTCTTCTTCATCATCATCTTGTTGACTTGAACAGTTATTAACTGCTACTGGGTCTTCTGTTGGATCTTGGTTACTTGGACACTTACGTTTTAGTTTGGAAAAGCAAGCATGTTGTTGAATCGGAGTCGAATTATATTCTTTTACGATACGGTCTTGCTGGTTTTTCCACTCACATTTTTTGTCAGTGCAGGATAAAACACCAAGTTGATTCCCTTTTCTAAAACAAAAACATAAATTTTCTTACTTATTGTTAAATAAAAATATTTTATAAAATAATAATAACTTTTTAATTTCTCACTAACATTTAAGGTTAGACAATCACTTACCGATAACAGTATAATAAAGCAGCCACCACGTGCTTACATTGAGTGCCCTTACCAGCCTTGCACGAGCATTCAACCGATAAAATTTTTCCCGATTTTGAAACTGATCCTTGAATTTCGTGAGGTTTATCCTTTACATGAGAAGTTTGTAAACACAATGCAGTAAAAGTCACAATGTCACTGTTTGGATTATCATAATTTTTGCCACATTTTATCAAATGTCCAGCTTGCAGAATTTTTTCTGCGTCTCTAATATTTTTCTGAGCGGGATTTGATCCAGCCCAACGAAAAAATTCGTTAATAGAAAACATAAATAATTAATATTTATAACATTCATTCAATGTAAACTAATGGATTAATTCTTTGCTTGCACACTAAAACTAGTACTTTCTTTTACCACCAGACGTCGTGGCCAAAGTGGTCCGTTGTCAATACCGCGTAGCGGTGGGACGTCCTTCTCGCCGCGCGCGCTTTACTCACACGGATTCGCAGATTTTTTTTCGTTAATATCTCCGTAATTATTTCATAAATAGAAAAATGGTAGAGGACTTTTGTATTCGGTTTGACCTGCTCTACCTGTATATGAGCTATGGGGCGATTATAGCCAGACACCCTGTATATATATATATACAGGGTGACCCATTTTAACTTAGGCAGCCAAATAACTCGAAAAATAAGCACACTACGAAAAAATGTTTAGAATCAAAATTTCGTCATTTCGAGGGGGACGTACAATGACGTTAAAATCAGCCCCCCCACCCCTCCCCCTGGGCGGTGAGGGGGGGCAAGTTTGAAATCTTAAATGGGAACCCCTATTTTTTATTGCATATTCGGAATCTTTGGCTAAAAACACATACAATTTGTCTGAAACATTTTTCTCGATTCATGATAGATGGCGCTGTAATCGACGAAATTCAATTTCTTCGATTTCTCTTACTGAGAACCCATGCTTACGATTCTGCAATAAATTAACAATAAAAATACTACGTTTTCATTGTTAATACTCGAAATTAGTCTTAAAACAAACTTCTCATTATTTTTTATTACTCATTAATTACTTCTCAAGAAACTGCTTTTAGCGTAACCTGCCCCTTAGGCAACTTGAATGGTCCGAAGTACCGAGACATTTTGGACTTTTTATCTGATGTAGTTCCTCTAAGTATCCCTCCAAAATTTTGTCCATTTAGTGCCAAAGTCACAAGTGTTTATGTATTTTTTTAACATTTGTACTCTGATAAAATTCTGGTAAAATGGCAAATTATACGCCTACAGAAGTAGTCGATATTCTTATAACCTTTGGTGAATGTGGTAGAAATTACAGACTTACTGCCCGTACTTATGCGGAGCGATTCCCAAATCGCCGCCATCCTACTGATCAACAAATTATAAACATTGAAAGGAGATCTCGTAATAATCCACTTCATCGCGAAAGGCGAAGGAATAGACTTCATAATAATAATGACCCTAGATTGCTCGCAGTTTTGGCTATGGTTCATCAAAATCCCCATATTAGTACCCGTCAAATAGAACGAGAACTGCGAATCCCTCAAACTACGGCACATAGATTGTTACGATCAGTCAATTACCATCCGTATCATATTACTCTGGTACAGGAATTAAGTGAGGCCGACTGCGTACTCAGAGTACAATTTTGTAGATGGGCTCTTGAGATGTTAGATCAGAATCCAGATTTTTTTAGTAATGTTTGTTTCAGTGATGAAGCAACATTCATCAGCAATGGTAGTCTCAATAGGCATAATTGCCACTATTGGTCACCAGAAAATCCACATTGGTATCGTGAGGTGCTTAATCAACATCGTTGGAGTTTATATGTATGGGTAGGCATTTGCAATGGCCAAGTCATTGGACCTCATTTTTTTGAACGTCCAATTAATAGTCCAATGTATTTAGAATTCCTCGAAAATGATTTGCCAGCATACCTAGAGAATGTTCCCCTTGCAGTTAGACTAAATTTATGGTATCAACAAGATGGTGCTCCTGCTCATTATGCTCGTATTGTACGGATGTTTTTGAATCAAAGGTTCCCAAATCGGTGGATAGGGCGGGGTGGACCAGTTCTGTGGCCTCCGAGATCACCGGATTTGAACCCCCTTGATTTCTTTTTATGGGGATACGTTAAAGATGCAGTGTATAGTGAAGCTCCAACGACAAGATTGAATATGATGGAAAGAATAAGAAGAGCTTGTGAAGCTATAACTCCTTTAATGCTAGAAAATGTACAACGTAACTTTCGCTATCGATTACCGTTATCCTTAGAAAATAATGGTGCACACTTTGAGCATCTCCTCCATGTGGAGAGAGCTGATAACAATGCAATCTTGCCTTAACTGGTTGGGTCACCACACGACCTTGCCTTCACTGGCTGGGTCACTACTTGACCTTGCCTTAACTGGTTGGGTCACCACACGACCTTGCCTTCACTGGCTGGGTCACTACTTGACCTTGCCTTAACTGGTTGGGTCACCACACGACCTTGCCTTCACTGGCTGGGTCACTACTTGACCTTGCCTTAACTGGTTGGGTCACCACACGACCTTGCCTTAACTGGTTGGGTCACCACACGACCTTGCCTTCACTGGTTGGGTCACCACACGACCTTGCCTTCACTGGTTGGGTCACCACACGACCTTGCCTTCACTGGCTGGGTTACCACACGTTCAAGCACCCCGAATTGTGAGAGGCGAGGGGACTCACGTTAATCAAGCACCCCGAAGGGAACAGAAAACTGCTACGTCCACGTCGTTGTTCCTGGGTTACGCTAAAAGCAGTTTCTTGAGAAGTAATTGATGAGTAATAAAAAATAATGAGAAGTTTGTTTTAAGACTAATTTCGAGTATTAACAATGAAAACGTAGTATTTTTATTGTTAATTTATTGCAGAATCGTAAGCATGGGTTCTCAGTAAGAGAAATCGAAGAAATTGAATTTCGTCGATTACAGCGCCATCTATCATGAATCGAGAAAAATGTTTCAGACAAATTGTATGTGTTTTTAGCCAAAGATTCCGAATATGCAATAAAAAATAGGGGTTCCCATTTAAGATTTCAAACTTGCCCCCCCTCACCGCCCAGGGGGAGGGGTGGGGGGGCTGATTTTAACGTCATTGTACGTCCCCCTCGAAATGACGAAATTTTGATTCTAAACATTTTTTCGTAGTGTGCTTATTTTTCGAGTTATTTGGCTGCCTAAGTTAAAATGGGTCACCCTATATATACAGGGTGGGGAAAAAGTACCGGGACACCTAAATAACTTCTGAACGGTTTGAGATATCGGATTGAAATTTACGGGGTTACAATAGTATCACACAATCTACCACATAACACCAAAAACGCCCATTTTAACACCCCCGGGGGGTGGGGGGAAGGGAGGCGAAAAAATCTTAAATGGAATATGGGATCGAGTGAGGGTTTGTTTGAAAGAGCTTTTCGAGACAAGAACAACGCGAGGTCTCTACGATTTTTTTTCGCAGAGTTATGATCATTTAAACATTGAGATTTCGCAGTAGCGGAGGGTGTGTGTGCGTATGTGCGTGCGTCAAACTGTTTCGTACTTGCAATGCGTACCGAGAGTACTTGTCACGGTTCGCGTAATTCAAGGAGCGGCATCCACCCTCTGGGACGATCCGTGCTCGCTTAATCGGTCGATCGATAAATCAAAACATGAATTATTCCCAAAACCGTAGCACTGCCGTTTATTGTCAGCGCACGTGGTCTCAGTTTTTCGTTTCCAGGTTCTTCCTCGAAGTTTGGATCACGAACACGGTTGAAATTGATTTCAATCTTACAAGGAAGGTGTCGGAAGTGACCCCCTCCGATTTTGATAAGCTTCTAATATGTTGTTCTCTAGACCAAAATAGGGGACACGTTTTTTTTTATTCATTCCCATACGGCCTTTTAGGGGGTGAAACACCCCTTTGAAAAAAATCGGTTTTTCTCTTTCGGAGCGAATATCTTCGAAACTAAAAAAGATAGAACAAAAATTCAAACTGGGTATTAAATGGCTTGATGAGTACTATAAAATAACGTAAAAAATTTTTTTTTTTTTTTTTTATTTTTCAAAAAGCCTTACCCCTTTAACTTTTTTTTCAAAATTTTAAATTTTTGTTTTTACCAAATTAAAGGTTATTTTTTTACGAATTCATCCATGTATATTAAAGTTATGTTGCGTAATATCATTTTCGAGAATTAATTATAAACGCCTCCGTACATACGCTATTTGTGTCGGCCCATGCGCTCGATTCTTCGCGCAACGCGTTTTCCTGTAATCAAAAGATGACGAATAAGCTTGGAGGACATATCCATATATAATCACGAAAGTTTTCATCACATATAGCTTGAGCACTTATATATATATATATAACTATATATATATATATATATATATATATATATACAGGGTGGCCCATCGAAAAGGAAACAAACTGAATAACTCTTACAAAAATGATTTTTCGAAAAAATGCAAAAACATGTCAATTATTATTGGAAGGGGGACATCTATTGACGTAAAACTCTTACCCTCAACTTCCACCCCCTAAGCGGGGGGTGGCAACCCTTAAAAATTTTAAACGAGAAGGGGGGTCGAATAATATATCATTGGAAAGGTCTCTCAATTCTCTATAATTCTACGTTTAATTTTTTAAATTTGATCGATTTGTTTAGAAGATACAGAGTGTTTTATCTAAAACAAATAAATCTTTATAATCTTTAACCAGGTCATTAATCGGTTGCAAGAGGTGTTCAAATTGTGTTAGTTAGCGTAGTAATTGTTTGAAATGTTGATAAAGCTTAAAGCTTTCAAGTTTTGAATTTATTCCACGTCAATGTGTATACTCCAATGTTTTGATTCTTTCTCTTTCTCTCTCTTTACTACTTTGCCTACACTGAAGAAAATTTCTACGTCAATGTGCTCCAATGTTTTGGTTTTTTCTTTGCTACTTTTTGTTACACTGAACGAAATTTAAACTTATACGAAGCCTAATCTTTCTTCAGTGTGCTTCGATAAGCAAGATCAGTACTTATCTAGTGTTTGCGACAAGTAAATTTCATAATTCGTTGTTTTGACATTATGGTTTATTCGATTGCAGAAAGGATCGAAATAATTGCACTTTATTTTGAAAATAATAAATGTGCTAACAAAACAGCTGAGCTGTTCAATCAAAGGCATGCAAATAAACATGTCAATCGTAAATACGTTTTGCAGTTAGTGGCAAAATTTAAACAGACAGGATCTGTGGTTAATAAAAAACGGAATGCTGAAAATCGTGTACGATATGAAGCGGTGGAAATAGCGATTTTAGGCCATGTTGCTGCTGATCCTACGTTGAGTACAAGGCAATTATCTGCTGTATCTGGTGTTAGTCGAACCAGTATTCAACGAATTTTAAAACATCATAAGTTTCACCCATATAAAATTAAGTTGTTACAGGAACTTAATGAAGACGACTTTGACCGTCGGTTGCAATTTTGTGAGGTCATGAGTGAACGAATAACGAATAATCCAAATTTCCTCTTTAATATTTGTTTTTCTGACGAATGTTCTTTTTTTCAAAATGGTACAGTAAATCGCCATAATTGTCGCTATTGGGCAGATTCTAATCCAAGCATATTTTATGAAACCCATACTCAACACCCAAAAAAATTAAATGTTTGGGCTGGCATTTTTGGTGATCGTATTGTTGGTCCCTTTTTTCTATCTGGCAATTTAACTGGAGATATGTATTTGGAACTGCTAGAAAACATAATTGATCCAATGTTAACCAATATTATCGAAAATGATGAACATTATCTCGAAGATCAATTAATATTTCAACAGGACGGAGCTCCTCCACATTATACACTGTCTGTTCGTAAATATTTGGATCAAACTTTTCCAAATCGTTGGATTGGAAGAAGAGGCACTATTGAATGGCCTCCTCGTTCTCCAGATTTGTCGCCACTGGATTTCTTTTTATGGGGACATTTAAAAAGTAAAATTTATGAAACACAACCAGCTTCTTTAGAAGATTTACGTCAACGTATTGTTAACGAATGCCATAAAATTACTCCACAAATGCTCCAGAATGTGCGACAACGTTTTGAGCAGAATCTTTATTATTGTATGGAAGCTAGTGGTCAACATTTTGAACATTTGTTACGCTGACAATAGATAATAAAAAAAATTTGAAGATATGCAGATTTGTTTGTTTTAGATACAACCCTGTAACCCTGTAAAACACCTTGTATCTTCTAAACAAATCGATCAAATTTAAAAAATCAAACGTAGAATTATAGAGAATTGAGAGACCTTTCCAATGATATATTATTCGACCCCCCTTCTCGTTTAAAATTTTTAAGGGTTGCCACCCCCCGCTTAGGGGGTGGAAGTTGAGGGTAAGAGTTTTACGTCAATAGATGTCCCCCTTCCAATAATAATTGACATGTTTTTGCATTTTTTCGAAAAATCATTTTTGTAAGAGTTATTCAGTTTGTTTCCTTTTTGATGGGCCACCCTGTATGTGAACATTGCGTAGGGCAGCCATTCGTCCCAATTGGTCTGCTCCTCGTTAATGTAGTGTCGCAAGTACTCCGCTAACGTACGATGTGAGCGTTCTAGCGCTCCATTACTTTCGGGATGGTAAGCCGTGGTTTGTATCTTTTCTATTTTTAGTAATTTGCATGTGTTTTTGAACATTTCACTAGTAAAATTTGTACCTTGGTCCGTCAGTACTCTTTCGGGTATTCCATGTTCAAATACAATTTTTGTTACAAATGCTTTTGATACTGTGGCCGCCTCTTGATTTTCTATGGGGATTGCTTTGCTAAATTTTGTTAAGTGGTCTTGGAATGTCAAGATGTATTTATTTCCGTTATCCGTAACGGGTAGTGGTCCCACAATGTCTAGGGCACACTTTTCAAATGGTTTTTCGGGCGTATCCGTAATTACCATGGGCATTTTAGTTTTTTTACTGAGTTTATTTTTCTGGCATCGCTCGCATTTACTAATATACTCTTCTATGTCCTTGGCTATTCCCGGCCAATTGTGTATCAATTTGATTCGCTTGAGGGTTCTTGCAACCCCCTGATGCCCTCCTAACGGTGCATCGTGGTATTCATAGAGAATGTATTGCTTATCTTCCTTGCTGTATTTCGTTCCTTC
The DNA here is from genome assembly GCA_901521435.1 of Crematogaster levior. Classification (NCBI taxonomy): domain Eukaryota; kingdom Metazoa; phylum Arthropoda; class Insecta; order Hymenoptera; family Formicidae; genus Crematogaster; species Crematogaster levior. The sequence goes on along the minus strand of CABEGB010000110.1, from coordinate 49,980 downwards.
GATTGTTTCTTCAGGATCGGCAAGTTGTTCCTCTTCTTTGATGACATTAATATTTTCCGTTATGTTTCTGCTCAATGCATCGGCATTGGCATTGTTCTTACCAGATTTGTGTAGGATTTCGTAATCATATTCCTCTAATTTCAACCTCCATCGAATTAAACGCGATCCGGGATCATTGACACTGAATAGCCAGGTCAATGGCTTGTGATCGGTGATGATTTTGAACTTTGTTCCGTACACGTATGGCCTGAAATGTTTTACGGCCCATACGATAGCCAAGAGTTCCTTCTCGGTTGTATTATAATTTTGCTCCGCTTTACTGAGTATCCTGCTAGCGTAAGCGATCGGACGGTCTTCTCCCACCGGTCCTTGCGATAGTATGGCTCCGATGGCATAATCTGACGCGTCCGTGGTTACTATAAATTCTTTTTCAAAATCGGGATAGTTCAGGATTGGAGCAGTCGTTAGTTTTTCTTTTAGAGTGTCGAACGCGTTTTGTTGTTCGACTGTCCATTCGAATCCTTTTCCCTTTTGTGTTGCTTTAGTTAGCGGTTTCGCTATTTTAGAAAAATTGTCAATAAATTTCCGATAGTAGCCGGCTAATCCTAGGAAGGATTGAATATCTTTCACTCTTCTTGGCGTAGGAAAATTTCTTACCGCCTGTATCTTTGACGGATCGGGGGAGATGCCGTTCTCAGTTATTATGTGACCTAGATATATTACTTCTTTTCGCAAGAATTCGCATTTATCCGGCTGTAATTTGAGATTATGCTTGCGTAATCTTTGCAGCACTTCAATCAAGCGGTCATTGTGTTCCCTCAGGCTTGGTCCGTAAATCACGATGTCATCAAGGTAGACGAGACATCTGACACCTTGCAGGCCGGTGAGCACCGAGTTCATTAACCGTTGAAATGTTGCCGGTGCGTTTTTTAAACCGAAAGGCATTCGATTAAACTCATAGTGCCCGTGTGGTGTGGAAAATGCTGTTTTGTCTCTATGATTTTCGTGCATCGGGATCTGATGATAGCCCGATGCCAGATCTAGTGTAGAGAAGTACTTGGCACTCCCCAGCTGGTCTAGTATATCTGTAATGTTTGGTAGCGGGAACGAATCTCCGATAGTCAGGTCGTTTAACTTTCTGAAGTCTACTACAATGCGTAGCTTCGATTTCCCTGACGCGTCAGCTTTTTTGGGAACGACCAGTATAGGTGCGTTCCACTGACTTATACTCGGGCGGATAATCCCGTCATCCAGCATTTTATTAATCTGCTGAGTTACTTCTTTCTTATGTTTCTCTGGGAGGCGATATGGTCGAACGTTGACCGGCGCGCTATCTGTTCGCGTCGCTATTTCATGAGTCACCGCAGTAGTGCATGTGAGGGTGTCACCTTCCAGATGAAACGTATCGCAAAAGTCATCACATATCTGTTGTAATGTTCTTTTCTCCTCACTGTTCATGTGCTCCGTTCGTAGTTGTTTTCGTAATTGCTCTCGGCGATTTTCTATTAGCTCGGTTGTCTTGTAAGCGCGTGTCAGCGCGTGTATTCCCGTGTCTTTGCTATCCCGTACTTCTTCTAGAGTTATGTACGGTGTGGAGATTTCCACTTCTTCCTTTAGCGTGTTTAGCACGCTTATTGCGCATTCGAAATTTTTCGGTTCTACCAAACAGTTTCCGATGAAGACTCCAGGTATCTTTTCTTCGGATGTTACAATTCCTGTTTGGTTTTTGTTAGTTATCGCCTGCACAATGGTTTCACTGCGAGGTTTGAGGATAATTTTCCTGTACGGCTGTAACTTGAGAGTTACATCGCCGATGCGCATTTGTTTTTTTCCATGATCGCATTTGGCTCGCTGCTTATTCAGGAAATCGGTTCCTAGAATACCTTCGTATTCGATTGGGAAGTCGTCTTTGACCACGTATATCGTGTGGCGTATTTTTCGACTTCCTAGCAGTATTGTTGCTCTGATCTTTCCCAGAGCTTGGAGCTTGTGACCGGTAACTCCGGTTAGGACCATCTTGTCCTCAAATACCGGCGTGTCTCCTTTCAACTGACCTACCTTTAGCAGAGTGAGAGCTGCGCCAGAATCCAAGAGGAAGTTTATCTTATCCTTCTTTGCCTCCTGCATCGAGAGTGTTATTAGGTGTAGCCCGTCATTCACGCGGTATCTCCCGGACACCTGAGCCACCTGATACTCTCTGGCTGCTCGTGCCTTGGTTTTTCTTGGTCTATCTTTTTCTTCTTCGCTGTCGCTGGTTATGGTGTCCTCGTCCTCGTCTGTTTTGGCTTGTGCCGTGGTGTTTACCGGCGCCTTTCTGCTGACGTTCGGTTTTTGTCGGCGTGCCTGCTCTTGACCTGGACGGCCTTTTCTTGACCAACATTCTTCTTTTTTGTGGCCCGCCTTTTTGCAGTATGTGCAGTATTTCTCGATTGTATTCACATTATTGGGCTTTTCTGCTTTAGGTAAACTGAATCGATTTGCATATCTGCTAGTTCGGCAGTTTTGTCCATCATGTCCGGCTTTTCCGCATTTTTCGCACCGGAGCATGTGGTTTTGCCTGTACCGCTGAGAGGCGAATGGTGCTATCTCTTTTTTGTTCTGTGCATTTCGTAGGGTAGGCTCCCTCGCTTTTTCTTCTGCGCTAGCTCCTGCTATGGCGTCAGGTAGCGATTGATATCGTTGTGCGCGTATAATTAGTTTGATGTCGTCATGTAATCCGGCTTGGTAATTGTATAAGGCAAGTTCTTTTATATTCTCGAGTATGGCGCGTTGTTGCTCAATGGAGTGGGTTTTCCCTTCTTCCATTGATTCATAGAGTTCCATCGCGAGTTTATCTACGCGACGTCCGAACTCCTGTGCGCTCTCTGATGGTTTTTGTTTTAATGTGTTGAATTCTAATTGCAGGTGAGCGGTATTACGTTTGCTAAGGTATTCGGTTTCCAATTCTCGCTTCAGCTGCTCGAAATTTAAGATATCTTTCGTATGAAAGTCCATCATTGCTTTGCCTTTGAATTTAGTGCAGACTATTGCTTCTAGCAACGTTAGTTCATCTGCCGGATGAATGTTTTTCATCGCGTATGTGCTTGCGTTTAGAAATTCTCGCACGCGTGGTCGCGATGTGCCGTCGATCTCTGGGATCATGTTACGCGCTTCCTTTAAGCTTAGGAAACTGACCGTGGATTCATTACGGTTTCTTACGTCTCTCGTTGAGCGTCCGTATGTTATGTCCAACGGTGCGTTATTCTCGCGTCGGATTTCGTTGCCTCGATGACCGAGTTCCAATTCTATTTGGGCGATGCGCTCTTGCATAGAGAGCATACATTCCAGTAATCTATCTACTTTGGCTTCTAGGGCAGGTTCTGCTGCCGCTTGGGAGTGACTTTGATCGCGCGGGGGAGTAGTCGTTCTGAGTCGCTCTATCTCCGCGTTTATTTCCGCGTTTGTTATCTGTCTTCCCCTGTTCGCGATTTCGCTGACCGCATTTCGCTGAGTCGCCATCGCGGTATAATCCTCTTCCGGGTCGAACACGGGGTTAATAAATGAGGGGAGTGAGAATACTCTCCGACGTAAGATTATATTGTCGTTACGAGCCGTGGTATAGGATTGTGCGTACGGTAATGATGGGTGCAGTCTGTTTTCGTCGCGATTAGTGTTGAACGGTATTAAACTATCGTCCGTTTCCTCGAATGGGAATTCGCGCTCTCTTATTATATTCGGGTGAAGCTCTGGCTCCGGCGAGCTCTCGTTTGAATAACAGTTTTGTAGATTCCGACGTACGTTGTCGCGGATATCGTGAACAGCTTCCTCGATTATTCGTACTGGACTTAAGGGGCTTGGCCTAATCGAACGTTGGACCGGATCGCTATACGGCCACAACGTGTTTTCGTGTGTGGGCGGCGCGCGTGCGTTTTCTGACATTTAACGCGTAATTTAATGTTTAATTTCTGGGACTTACATTACTGCCACGTATCGCATTTTGGTTCTTGGCGAGTTGCTGTTGTGGTGGGTCGGGGCCGCGTCAGGCTGCACGCTGTTTTCCTGCTTCGCCGGCTGCCACCAAGTGCTCGAGGGGGTCTCGCCTTCCAGTTGTTCCTCTTGATGCGTTGCCTTGCCAATTTTAGGTCCTTTGCTTTGTTTTGTAGCGTCCTAGGCCTTCTTGGTCCGTTGCTGCTGCCTCCGGCTTGACGGATCTCACTTCTGACACCAGTTTGTTGTGCCAGGGATGGGCACAAGATTTCGATCCGTCGTCCGTCGACGCTGCTCGGCTGAGCAAGGCACTGGTGCCACCTTTGGAGCTGATGTAGTTAATAAAAGAACTCTTTTCTAAATCCTCACTGTTTTATTCACACACTTTATTTACACAAGATTGCACGTTACACCACTCAGTAATTGTCGTGTTAAAGATTACTGCCGCGATGCGCTCGGCGTATCGCGTTATAAGGGCATCGGTGCCCTCATTTCTTGTGATGCAACTGCTGACTGAGGTTTGGATCAGCAGTTGCATTTTCGGGTGGCCTCATTTTGGTTATGACCTGATTTAGATTTGAGTTATTGGTTTCGTAACTGTTGAGGTGTCGAAACCAACAATGCTGTGATAACTGATTTAGGAAAAATCAGGTCATAACAGGTCAAAATTAATATCACCATTAGATAGATAGGGACCTCTCCGTTGTGCGCCACCTTGCCGTGGTGGAGGGGCTCCCCTGGGAGAAATCCCAGGGGTCTAAGGGCGCACACATGGAAGGAAAACCATGTTAAAAAACCCGGGCAGGTCGGGCTCGTGAGGGGGGTTATCCCAACCGACCTAGGAGTGGAGTCTCCGATATAAGTCATGGAGTCACCTCCCGTGGAAGACCACGTTAAAAAATTACATTTTTAATAGAAGAATGATGTATAAAGGATTTGATGTACCACCCCAGGGTTTTCGGGTGCCCAGGGGTCGGCGTAGGGGGGGTATGGTCCCGGCCCCCCTTACGTCGTCATCGAGTGACGGGCGGTGTGGGGCGTGTGCCGTAGGCGCCTCACACCAAAGGGCGACTGCGAGGGATGGTGAGGCCCTCCGGACTCTTGTCCGGGGTGCGTTGATGGGGCTCCTCCGCCTCTTGGAGGAGGGGGAGCCCGAGTCGAGGTGTGGGTGCTCGGGGGGTTCTGTCCCCCCGAGTGCCTCTGGAGGCATAGGACTCCGGACTTGTTCCGGGTCCTATGCCTCTGTGGTTAGAGGAGGGGGGAGGTCTGCGTCCTATAGGACGATAGGGACGCAGACCTCCCCGGAGGTTAGTGTTCCCCCCAGGTGCTTCAAGTGCCTGGGGCGGGGGCACATCAGGAGATGGTGTCCCTCCACCGCCGACCGAGGCAATTGTTGCCTCAGGGGTGGAGGGGCACCACGTTGGGGCGTGTGCGGCTCCGGCCGCACACTGCCCCAAGTGTGAGGCGGATGGGCTTCCCGCCTCCCACCGCATCGGTGGGGGCGGGTGCCCTGTGGTCCCTCCCTGGAGTGGGGGAGGAAGGAGGAGGAGGAGGAGGGCCAGGAAAGGGGCCATAATTCCCCCAGGGGAACCTGGGTAATCCCAAGTTCTGGGACCCCCCCCCAGGTCGGTTCCCCTCCTGGCGAGCCCATGGAGGTCGCCACCGAATCAAGCGGTTCATTCGCTGAGACGGTGGTGGCCTCTATGAGGCCGGTTGTTGTAGCGCCCCCTTCTGGGGTACCTATGGTGACGGATGGGGGAGAGGGGGAGGAACCCCCTCTCCCCTCTTTGGAGGTTGGTGGGAAGGAGGGGGGGAGATCCCCCCTTCTCCCGTGGAGGTGGATGGGAGGGAGGAGAGAGACGATAAACTCTCCCTCCTTCTCCCTACTGTTAGCCTATTAAGGCTAACAGAACAGGAGGTGGAAGCGGCGTCCCGGTCGGACGTTGTCTCCTCTCCTTTGGCCAAGAAGGCCAAAGGAAACAATAGGAAAAAAAGGGGAGTCAAGGCTCCCCCTAAGGACGGTGACGGGGGGGGATTGATAGCCCCCCCTCTGAAACAAAGGAGGTATCGGTCCCTTCTGGACCGCCTGGTAGAGGGGGGGCGGGGGAAGGTGCAACAGGGCCTGTTGCCTTTGCACTACTCCACCGCCCCCTCTCCTGGGAGGGCTAGCCCGTGGTGGGCCATCTGCCACTCCAGGAGAGATTAGTATATGTTCCTCCGACTAATGAGGATCTGTTCGCGTTGATGAAGATGTCGGTAGGTACTCTGGACTCTAGTGTTGGAGGGGGTCTCACTATGACCGCGGGGGGGACGAGGGGATACAAATCCTCGCAACCGTCCTCCCCCGTGGGTCGGTGAGTGCCCGCCTGATAGAGTCAATCGCCAAGGGTGTGGCGTTAACGTACCCTGCATGGGGATTCCAATGTCTCCGAGAGGAGGTGCCCCTGAGCCGTGGCTCAGAGGGAGTTGTTGTGGCAGGATCGGGGGGGGGAAGCCCCAGTGGCGTCCCCCCCTGATTTCTGCCTGGAGGCGAATCGCTTCTTTGCCTTGGGGTTGGCGGAGAGGGAGGATCCTCCCATTGACCTTCACCCCAAGGCAAAGAAGGGGAAAAAGAAAGGACGGCTGGGGGCGGGGGCCCCCAGTCGCCCTTAACCCCATTCCATCAGGGGGCGGCCCCCCTTCTTACATCTAGGGGGCGGGGGAAGGTTCCTGGTGACCGGTCCTTCCCCGGGTTAGGTAATTAGTTGGGGAGGGAGTGCATTGCCCTCCCTCCCCCAGGATAGAGGCCGCCTCACGGCCAAGCCCGAGGGGGAGCAGGAAGAATGCTCATGGCGATACCCTGCTCCCCCTCTTTATGGGCCAAAGAAGGTCACCCCCAGGGGTTTTAGTGGGTATGCCGGAGGGGATCTTTTTTCCCCTCCGGTGAGTCCCACATAACCCGAGAGGCCCCCCCGGACCTCTCGGGTATCCATAAAGGATTTCCCCTGGGATAACAAAAAAAAAGATAGATAGGGAAAAATCATAAAACTTTCGTATATAACATTTTTCCAAAAAATGCAATCTCGCTGAGTTATTTGACCGTTCCGGAACTTTTTCCCATCACTGTATATATATATATATATGGATGTTTATATATATGTGTATATATATATATATATATATATATATATATTGTTGCATCCGCTCGCGCCACCCGATGCGTTTAGAAGTGCGAGCGTTCCCTGGCAACGGGCGGTCGTTGTCTAACAGCAATCGGCGTCTTGTGGTCTGATCTTCCGTAGTGAACGGACGTGTTTCTGTATTACGGCGTTGTTTGCAATAAAGAGTTCTACAATACTTATCGAGTGCTTATTCCGTTTTGGCGGAGAGTGCTGCGAGTGTCAGAGTGTGTGTGACTGTGCTGGAGCGATCGGCGCGGAGGTGTAACATTTTGGGGGCTCGTCCGAGCACGGACAAGGATCTCGTCATGACGACGCCACGCTCTCCTGTTGCGACGCGTTCGCGGACGCCCGCCGCCGCCTCCGAGACGGAGTCTCTACGTGTGATTCTGCAGGAGTTGGAGCAGATCCGAGAGGAGCGACGCTTGGAGCGTGACCGCTGGCAGGCCGAAAAAGAGCGTACGGAAGCCGAGCTGCAGCGTCTGCGATATCAGATCACCCAGCTAAGTCCTTCCAATAATATTTCTTCTGCCGAAAATTCTAATGAAACGTCGCGTTTGATCGGTGCGGGCGAGGGCGCGTATGCGGGGCGCGCGTCGCGCTGCTTAAAATTAAAGCCTGACGTCTACGACGGGACAGCGCCGCTACGCGAGTTTCTTTCTCAATTTTCAATGATCGCGCGCGCGAATTTGTGGTCCGAAGCGGAGAAGGCAGTCGTGTTGGCGTCTTGTTTGCGGGGTAAAGCGCGTTCGCTTCTTGACTCCTGTGCCGACGGAGAAGAGACCTTCTCGTTCGCGGAGCTGAAAGCGAAACTAGAATTGCGATTCGGGGAGACACAGTCTCTACAAAATTTTTATTCGCAGTTCACAAATAGAAAACAGTGTTTCGGGGAAGGTTTCGCGTCTTTGGGAGCAGATTTAGAGAGGCTGTCGCGATTGGCTTACCCCGAGTGCCCGCATTCTGTTCGTGACAAGATCGCTTGCGCGCAATTTATTTCCGCGCTTTTCGAATATAATGTGAAGAAGACTCTCCAGCTTGAGGGTATAACTTCTTTGAACGTGGCGATAGAAAGGGCAAAGGCGGTGAAGGCTATCCAAGAGAGTTGTTCGGAACAGAGGAAAGGGGGAAATTATTTTTCTGAAAGAAAAAGGGAGAGAAATTTTAGTACTGCGAGAGAGGATAAAGGGGGGAGAGATCTCGCAAAAAAGGATGTTAAAGAAAAGAATGAAAATCCTAAAGGAAAAAGTAAATTCGTCAGGGAGAACAGATTTGAAAAAAACGAGAATAGAGAATGTTGGCAATGCGGAAAGAGCGGGCACTTCCGTTACGAGTGTCCGAGCGGAGCAGGAAACAAGGCTTACAAGGAAAACTCTCGAAGTGGAAAATTCTGATTTTAATGAAACTTTACACACATGTAGGAGGGGTCAATACATGAATTTAGAAATTTAAAGTTGGTGCCATAAAACGATTCTAAGGGGTGAAATCACCCTTCATATATAGAGCGGTTGTTTACATTTCTCGATATATCTCGAAAACTATTGAAGATATCAAAAAATGTTTTATATAAAAGTTTCATGGTAAAATCATCTCTATTTAACCAGTTTAACAAAATTTTGAAAAAAAATTTTTTGAACAATATTTTTTCCAAAATTTTGGAAAAAAAATTTTTTTCCAAAATTTTGTTAAGATATTTAAATAGAGATAATTTTACCATAAAACTTTTGTATAAAACATTTTTTGATATCTTTAATAGTTTTCGAGATATATTGGAAAAAGTAGAGTAAAAAGTCGCTCTATATATGAAGGATGGTTTCACTCCCCTTAGAATCGTTTCTTAATAGCAATTGAACATTTCTAAATTTATCTATTTACTTTTCTTCTCCCCACATGTGTGTAATATTTCATCATAAGAACATCTTTCAGCACATTAATAATTTTGAAAAAATAATTTTTTGCATCTATTATAATAAAAGAATATTTATCGCATTATAATATGAGAAAGAAAAGTTTTATTCTGAATTATGCTTATAATTCTTTAAATATTCTAATAGTTTTAGCACCAATTAAAAATTTCTCTATTTATTCTAATATGTCTAATATGTTTTAATATGTGCCGATATATATATATTTTTTTTTTTTTTTTTTTTTTACGTAGGAAGAGAAAATGCTTTACGCACACCTCATATCGGCCGGTCCGACAGGGTAGTGTGGGACTCTCCTTATACAAGTATACCCACTAAAAACTCTCCCTTGATAAATCTCTTTCATTCTTATAGAAGATTACATTATCCAAAATTTTCCATAATTATCTGATTAAACCAAATAAAAGTAATAATTACGTGTGAAGAAATCCCATGTGGCAGACAGAGTGCATTAATGCTATGGTTGATGATATTTGTTATAAGAGCTATTGCATCATATATTTTTTTATATTTATATATTTTATATATTTATATATTTATATATTTTTTTATATTTATTTTATATTTTTTATTATTTTTTATTTATTATTATATTTTAGAATATGTAATTTATAATTTTTTTTTTTTATATTTTTTTAAACTTTTTATTATTTTTAAAAAATTTTAAATAAATAATAAATAAATATATAAAAAATATAAAATAAATATAAAAAAATATATAAATATATAAATATAAAAAAATATAAAAAATATATATGATGCAATAGCTCTTATAACAAATATCATCAACCATAGCATTAATGCACTCTGTCTGCCACATGGGATTTCTTCACACGTAATTATTACTTTTATTTGGTTTAATCAGATAATTATGGAAAATTTTGGATAATGTAATGTTCTATAAGAATGAAAGAGATTTATCAAGGGAGAGTTTTTAGTGGGTATACTTGTATAAGGAGAGTCCCACACTACCCTGTCGGACCGGCCGATATGAGGTGTGCGTAAAGCATTTTCTCTTCCTACGTAAAAAAAAAAAAAAAAAAAAACATATTAGACATATTAGAATAAATAGAGAAATTTTTAATTGGCGCTAAAACTATTAGAATATTTAAAGAATTATAAGCATAATTCAGAATAAAACTTTTCTTTCTCATATTATAATGCGATAAATATTCTTTTATTATAATAGATGCAAAAAATTATTTTTTCAAAATTATTAATGTGCTGAAAGATGTTCTTATGATGAAATATTACACACATGTGGGGAGAAGAAAAGTAAATAGATAAATTTAGAAATGTTCAATTGCTATTAAGAAACGATTCTAAGGGGAGTGAAACCATCCTTCATATATAGAGCGACTTTTTACTCTACTTTTTCCAATATATCTCGAAAACTATTAAAGATATCAAAAAATGTTTTATACAAAAGTTTTATGGTAAAATCATCTCTATTTAAATATCTTAACAAAATTTTGGAAAAAAATTTTTTTTCCAAAATTTTGGAAAAAATATTGTTCAAAAAATTTTTTTTCAAAATTTTGTTAAACTGGTTAAATAGAGATGATTTTACCATGAAACTTTTATATAAAACATTTTTTGATATCTTCAATAGTTTTTGAGATATATCGAGAAATGTAAACAACCGCTCTATATATGAAGGGTGATTTCACCCCTTAGAATCGTTTTATGGCACCAACTTTAAATTTCTAAATTCATGTATTGACCCCTCCTACATGTGTGTAAAGTTTCATTAAAATCAGAATTTTCCACTTCGAGAGGTTTCCTTGTTAGTCGAGCTTTGCGGGGCGGGTTCGGCTAGGGAATTGAGAGCCCCTGTTGTTGGAAAAAAGAATTTGTTCAAATTTAGTAGAATAAGTGAAAGTGTAAATGCTTTTTGTTAGGAAAAATTAACGGAAGGGATTGTTTTTTTAAGGTGGACACGGGCTCTGACGTTTCGGTTTTGAATGTAAATTTCGTGGAAAAGTCGGAATTAAAAATGGAAAACTGCTCCTTGAAATATCCTACCGGGGAGAGGATTTTGGTGAGGCATAGGGCGGTCGTCGAGGTACAGATCGGGGGAAATTTCGTGAAGTTCCCTATGCTGATCGCCGATATCACCGACGATTGCATTTTGGGAGTTGATTTTCTGGAACAGCTGGGATTGAATAATGTTTTCGATTTCGCTTTCGGGGAGGGCGTCGAAAAAAGTTGTGGCCGTCTGTTGAATTCTGAAATTCCCTCGAGCCTTGTCGGGCTTTTTGAGGAAAATTCTCGGGAATTAGACGTTAAACAAAAGGGAGTTTTCCGCGAGTTTTTGCGCGAATTTCAAGATTTGTTTTCCGAAACTATAACCGCCGGGAATTGTGAGATTGGTGAGCATGTTATAAATGTGAAAGATTCTTCTCCCATAAAACAGGTTCCCCGGAGAATTCCCATAGAAATGAGATCGGAGGTTGAACAAATTATTGAGGAAATGAGAGTTAATGGAATAATAGAGGAATCAACTAGTCCTTGGGTTTCTCCTGCGGTCCTCGTCAGGAAAAAGGACGGCTCATTGAGATTTTGTGTGGACTATCGGAAATTGAATTCTATTACGGTAAAAGATTCCTATCCTATTCCTAGAATTGACGACATTTTGGATCAACTATCAGGTAACACTTGGTTTACTACACTTGATCTTAAAAGCGGGTACTGGCAAATAAAGATCCGTCCCGAGGACAGGGAGAAGACCGCGTTTTCTATCGGGAGAGGCCTTTGGCAATTCACGGTTATGCCTTTCGGTCTTTGTAACGCGCCTGCCACTTTTGAGCGCGTAATGGAACAGATTTTGTATAAGTTTATCTCTAAGAAATGTCTGGTTTACCTGGATGACATTATTATCTTTGGAAAGAATTTTGAAGAAATGGTCGGAAATTTAAGGGAAATATTTCTTTGTTTAAGAAAAGCGAATCTTAAAATTAATCCCAAGAAATGTGTCTTGTTCAGTAAAGAGGTAAAATATTTAGGTCACATTGTTTCCGGAAAAGGCATAACCACGGATCCCGAAAAAGTGGCCGCGGTAAAAGATTGGCCAGTGCCCCAAAACAAGAAACAACTACGAAGTTTCTTAGGATTCTGTTCTTATTATCGGAAATTTGTAAAAGGGTTTTCCGCGTTGGCAAAGCCGCTTTATGCGCTTACGGAAAACCAAGCTAAGTTTATTTGGGGTGAGCAGTGTCAAAAATCTTTTAATGAACTTAAGCTGGCCTTGACAAGTTCGCCGGTTCTCGCGTTCCCCAAAGGGAAAGGGGAGTTTCTTTTGGATACGGACGCATCTAATGTCGGTATTGGGGGTGTCCTCTCACAAAAACAGGACGGTGATTACAAAGTGATCGCGTATTTCAGCCGAGTGCTGACCAAGGCTGAAGGAAATTACTGCGTAACGAGACGAGAATTGTTAGCTATCGTCGAATCCGTCCGGTCTTTTCACCACTATTTGTTTGGACGAAAATTTTGGGTCCGTACGGATCACATTTCTCTAAAGTGGTTGCTGTCTTTCAAGAATCTCGAGGGGTAGTTAGCTCGCTGGTTAGAGAGGTTACAGCAATATGACTTTGAAGTCATACATCGGAAGGGAGCTTCCCACGGTAATGCAGATGGTCTTTCAAGACGACCTTGTGCCGAAAAAGGTTGTCGCTATTGCGAGGGGATTGAGGTAAGAGAAAGTTCAGTAAAAGAAAAAGAAGTAGGTAGGATAACGCTTTTTGAGGAAAGATCTGTAGATTGGCGTAGTGAGCAGTTGAGAGATTCTGAGATTTCTATTTTTCTTCTAGGAAAGGAAACGGGGCGACGCCCTTTAAGACAGGAGATTTCTGCGGAGAGCTCTGCCGCAAAGGTTTATTGGTCGTATTGGGATTCCCTCGTAGTTGAGGACGGCGTATTATACAAGAAGTGGGTAGCTCCAAATTTGAAGAGGGAAGTTCTTCAATTAATCATCCCTAAAATTTGGATCCAACGAGTGTTGGAGGAGGGACACGATTCCTCTTCGGGGGGGCACTTTGGAATAAATAAGACTCTCGAGAAAATTCGGAAGCGGTTTTATTGGGCTTCATGCAAGCAGGATGTTGAAAACTGGTGCAAATCCTGCAAGGTTTGTGTCGCGAAAAGGGGTCCTATTGGGAAAGGTAAATCTCCTTTACAGATTTATAATGTCGGAGCTCCTTTTGATCGAGTTCAAATGGACATACTGGGCCCCTTCCCAAGGACGGCGTCTGGAAATAGGTTTCTTCTAGTAATGATTGATTGTTTCACCAGATGGGTGGAGGTGGATCCTCTGAGGAATATTAGAACAAAGACAATTGTTCAGAGTCTTTTGAGAGAGGTCGTTTCCAGGCACGGAGTTCCTTTGGAAATTCACACGGATCAGGGGAGAGGCTTCGAGTCAAGGATATTTCGTGAATTGTCGTTAGTGTTGGGAATACGGAAAACCCGAACGACACCGTTGCATCCACAGTCGGATGGTTTGGTCGAGCGTCATCATCAGACAATTTTGAATTACCTGGCAAAATTTATTGCCGAAAACCAGAAGGATTGGGATCGCTGGATCCCATTATACTTGTTAGCTTACAGATCCTCAAAACATGAGACTGGAGTCACTCCAGCGGAACTGTATCTTGCTCGAGACTTGAGGTTGCCCTTAGATCTTCTTCAATGAAGGCCTTCTGAGCCAAAAGGGACGGAGGCGGATTATTTACAGGGGATAAGGAGGAAAATGAACGAAATCCACGAAGGAGTTAGGAAAAGGACGTGCATTAAATCCTCTCATATGAAGGGCTGGTATGATCAAAAGGCCAGACAAATTTCCTTCGGCGAGGGACAGAAGGTTTGGTTCTACAATCCTCGTAGAACGAAAGGGAAAGCTCCCAAATTACAAAGCAGTTGGGAAGGTCCATATGTTATAATTAAGAAACTTAGCGAGGTGGTATTTTGTATTCGTAGGTCTTCAAGGAGCAGGAATAAAATAGTGCACGCGGATAGACTTACGCCTTATTTGAAAAGACGCGTGTGGTTTAGGAGACGTAGTCAGAGCCCGGAATGATTCTTGTTAAATTTTGTTGTACTGCTTGAGTTTTCTTTGCAGATTTAAGAGAGAAAAGGTGGTTGGCGCCTGTAGAAGAAAAAGTTGATTTCCGTTGCGGAAGGGGAACGGCGCTCGTAACAGAGGACGGACGACGAGGAAACGTTCGGCTCCTGTAGAAAAGAGACTCTTCCTTGTTCTTCAAAGAAGAATACATTTACTGTACGAAGACTGCCTCGCCCACGGTTTTTGCCCTGTGGTTTTTCCGTGGGACTCAGGGCGAATGCCGAGGCAGGGGCTTGGGGAATCCTACGGGACGTAGGTGCCACAGGGAAAGATACACCCCCCTTGCCCGAAGATTGGAAGAGGACGCGGAGGTGGCAAGAGGAATGCAGAAGAGGACGCGGAAATGGGAGGACGGTGCCCGGTAACCCGTAGCGGCAGCTCGGGGTAAGGCAAGGAACCGTCCGAAGATTGCGGGTCAAGGGACGGGAGGTCCCGAGAAGATCGCACCCTCGCCGCAAATAAAAAAACGGGAAGTTTCTTGGAAGCTGCCCTCCGGAATGTCGGGACGACATTCTTGGAGAGGGAGGGCAGTGTTGCATCCGCTCGCGCCACCCGATGCGTTTAGAAGTGCGAGCGTTCCCTGGCAACGGGCGGTCGTTGTCTAACAGCAATCGGCGTCTTGTGGTCTGATCTTCCGTAGTGAACGGACGTGTTTCTGCGGCGTGTCTATTACGGCGTTGTTTGCAATAAAGAGTTCTACAATACTTATCGAGTGCTTATTCCGTTTTGGCGGAGAGTGCCGCGAGTGTCAGAGTGTGTGTGACTGTGCTGGAGCGATCGGCGCGGAGGTGTAACAATATATATATATATATGTATATCAGGAGACGCGGTAGCGTCTCCGGCCATGTTCAAATTTTGGACGCTACAAGTCTCTTATCCAGAACTATTAAAGTCGATTTTTTGGGGGTACAGAACTATTAAAATATAAAAAATTTTGAAATGCATGTAGCATATTCTGAAAGGTGGCATCGCCACGAGTAAGTTAAGCCAAAAAAAAAAATCGGTCAAGCCGTTCTGGATATACAAACGGTCAAAAAGTGATGTTTTTCATGAAAAATTGTTCTCTGTCCGCAGTCATGTATGTACTTCTCTTCTCTCTTACCTTTCACTCACACCTCCCCCAACTTCCACTCACCCTCCCCTCCCCTCATTTCCCTTTCTCACCACACCCCCTTCCTCCCCTCCCCTTCTCTATTTTTTCATTTTTTTCGCTTTTCTTACACTTTTTCATTATCTTTCACCCCCTCTCACTCTCTCACACCCTTTCTGGTGTATTTACCATTTATTAAAAATTTTTAAAAACCACCTTTTGAGGGTGAAATTTAATATCTCAAAAACAATACATTGAAAAAATACGGTACTTGTGTCGTTAATTAACATTTCTTATGGGGTTAATTTACTGCTCAATAAAAATTTTCAAAAACCACCTCTTGGGGGTAAAATTTAATATCTCGGAAACGGTGCATTGTAAAAATATGAGACATGTGCCGTTAATTAAGGTTTCTTATGGGGTCAATTTACCATTTATTAAAAATGTTCAAAAACCACCTTAGGTGTGAAATTTAAGATTTCGGAAACGGTGCATCGCAAAAATACGGAACCTGTGTTATTAATTAAGGTTTTTTATGGAGTTAATTTACCGTTTATTAAAAATTTTCAAAAATTATCCCTTGGAGGTGAAATGTAATGTCTTGAAAACGGTGCATCGCAAAGATATGAGACATGTGCCGTTAATTTAGGTTTCTTACGGGGTCAATTTATCATTTATTAAAAATTTTCAAAACCCCCCTTGGGGGTAAAATTTAATATCTCGGAAACGGTGCATCGCAAAAATACGGGATCTGTTTCGTTAATTAAGGTTTCTTATGGAGTTAATTTACCATTTATTAAAAATTTTCAAATACGCTAATGTAATAATAAAATTTAATTGAATTTACCGCTTAATCTCTCGTTTTAATGTAAATATTTAATAAAATATTCCATTTACTTACTATTTGTATAATAATTTATATAATAATAAAATTTATGTTAATTGAATTTATCGCTTAATCTTTCGTTCTAATGTAGATATTTAATAAAATATTCAATTTACTTACTAAGTAAAATTTATAACATTGTCCTTTAACTTCAAAAAATTCTAAGTTTTTAAATAAACCTAATAAATAAAATTGAAAGTGATAATAAATACAAATTGGAAGAGATAAAAGGAAGAGATAAAACAGATGTTATAACAGAGACGAACTCTAGTTTAAGACGTTCTGATAAGAAAGATCATGTGATGGGATCGAGAGAAGCAAGAACAGTACGTTCTTTGGGTTACCACTCCACGGACATTTTTAATTCGAGGGAGTCACTGACATCTTCTCCTCCAACACCTTGACCATACCAACACTGTGACAATGAGATTGTGTCTACTATTTGGATCTACATACTCGGCTTCATTTTACTATAATTTGTTTCGATTTTTGCGTTACTGAAGAGGGCTCAGTGAGCCGAAACGCGTCTTGCGCAATTTTGTTCGCGAATTTTTTATGAATTTTTAATAATATTTGTAATGGTTTATCACCGCATCACATGTACATACGTTTTGGCTCTATAAAAAGGCTTTTATCTCTTCCAATTTGATTTTATATTAAGGAGCCGTAGTAAATTGTTTACTTATTTCTTGAATGATAATAAATATTTTCTCAATTTTTGATCTCTCTATACTAAACGATAAGAAATTAATCTTAAACCATCTCATCCAAATAAAATTCTAAATAAATTAGGTTTAATGATTATTAATATTATAGATATAATCTTCAATATATAATCTTAAATAAAATATTAATATAAATACTAAAACTGTTAAAAATATATAATACCATGAATATTGATATTTCATTAAGTATTTTTCATTTCATTAAGTTCAGTATTTCATTAAGTTATTTCATTAAGTATTTTATTAAGTTTATTAAATATTTTCCGAATTATAAAGCTCCAAATTTGCAGTACTTTGATATAAAATACAAAATATTTCGTAAAATATTTAGTTTTCGGTAGGTCTTACCCTAATACTTTTATGCACAAAATAATAAGACAAAACTATTGGTGCAAAGAATATAGTTATCCTTAAAGAAAAATACGCAATTGCATATTGCAAATAGCATAACTTTTTTAAAACTTTGCGTTTTTTTTGCACCAATTGATTCATATATCTGTACTCTAAAAAGTAGGTGATATCCCAAAAAATCATAAATGAAAAGGTCAAGCCATGTTCAAAAATAGACCCTCAAGAATTTGAATTTTTACAAATTTAAATGATTATTTAATAATATATTACCATGAAAAGTAACTGATATATTATACAAGGTGCCAGTTCAAAGTGAACATACATAAAGTGTATATTATCTAAATAAATTAATAAAATAAATAATATAATAAATTTAATAACATATTACCACGAAAAATAACTGATATGTTATTCAAGGTGCAAATTCAAAATGAACATACATACATAAGGTGTATATAAGTAAAATTGATTAAAATTTGACTCTAAGTGAAAGTACATAAGTGATATGTTATTCTTAGTGCACAAAATATAAAAGTCGTTTATTGAAGTTTGATTTGAAATTTATACAAGCCTGGACAATGAAAAATAGTTGTTTTTGTAATTCCAGAGTACTAATTTGTTAATGACTCGGAAAAAGAACATGGCGGCCTGCTCTCAAAAAACTTTCGATGGATGGAATAAATAATTAAAATGAAAGAGTTATGAAAATGGTTTAGATTAAAAATCTCCAATCTTTCTGTAGTAAAATTTCGAATTTTCGTATCAATTTCCGATTTTGAATTTGTTATACCGTATTTTCAGCGAGTAATTTATTGATCAAAAAGTGTTGTCTTATTGCTTGAAACGGGTAAATATTAAATAAACTCAAAATTCATAAATAAAAAAGTTGTCATGTCAAGTACAAAGAAGCTACACGTTTAAAAAGATTAGTGATTATCTGACGTAACATACAACTATAATATAAAAAATCAGATATTAATTATTCAAGATACAAGTGCGAAATAAATATCGTTAAAATATAGATACAAAATTTATCACAATTTGACTCTGAAAAGTAAGTGACATGCTTCTTAAAGTGCATGTATACAATTTAACAGTGTTTTGATAATGATTAATTTAAATATTTGCATTATCTCTCTCTCTCTCTCTCTCTCTCTCTCTCTGGGCAGGGTGACATATGTGATTGATATTTAACAGTACTACTAACTTATTGAATAGTCAGAGACAAGTTGTGTCGGATGAATCGGAATGTAAGTATTATTATTCCTAAGTGGATACTGAGAAACGCATCGAAGTTTTTTGAGAGCAGGCCGCCATGTTCTTTTTCCGAGTCATTAACAAATTAGTACTCTGGAATTACAAAAACAACTATTTTTCATTGTCCAGGCTTGTATAAATTTCAAATCAAACTTCAATAAACGACTTTTATATTTTGTGCACTAAGAATAACATATCACTTATGTACTTTCACTTAGAGTCAAATTTTAATCAATTTTACTTATATACACCTTATGTATGTATGTTCATTTTGAATTTGCACCTTGAATAACATATCAGTTATTTTTCGTGGTAATATGTTATTAAATTTATTATATTATTTATTTTATTAATTTATTTAGATAATATACACTTTATGTATGTTCACTTTGAACTGGCACCTTGTATAATATATCAGTTACTTTTCATGGTAATATATTATTAAATAATCATTTAAATTTGTAAAAATTCAAATTCTTGAGGGTCTATTTTTGAACATGGCTTGACCTTTTCATTTATGATTTTTTTGGGATATATATATATATACATATATTTATATACATATATATATACATAATTATACATCTTACATATTTCATCCATATACATTGTAATTGCGTTGTAATTATAATGTAATCATAATTACTTTTAATCATAATTATATAGAGTCAAAATTTGTGAAATCGGACACTAAAAACCAAGCTATTGAATTTGAATCGGTTTTTTGCACAAACTCATAGATATACACCCCAAGAATACTCAAAAAAATTTTTATTAAAAAATTCGAATTTTTGCCAATGTTATAAACAAATCAATTTTTATACGACTTTTTTTTAAATTGCAATTTCTCCGAAAGTACTCGATGAAATTGAACGAAAATTTCAGGAGAAATTCTTAAAGGACAACAGGAAAAAATGATTAAAAAAAATTTTTTAATTCCTGTATTTATTAATAAATAATTAAATTTTTTATAAACAATTGGAAAATTAACTAACTTCTCGTAGGGTTAGAAAAAAATTTTTTTAACTATCTTATTCCTTATGATCTAAGCCAGTGCTGGGATTTACTTGCAACTTTCAGTCGGATTTCTTGACTCACGCCTACTGTTCCCCCTCCTATCGCTCGCGCGGTAGCAACGCGTCGCTGGACGCTCGTAACTAAGAAGCGCAACGCTTGTCTCAGGGACGTATCACAGTATACGTATTACAGTACGTATCACAAATGTACAATGCTCATCTAATAGCACCGCAAAGTTTTTATTAAAATTTTCTCTTTAATATTTTATATTAATAATTAAAATAATATTATATTAATAATTAAAATAATTTGTATTAATAATTAAAATAATGTTTATTTTATTATTAATTACGTATATGTTTTGTTTACAAACAATTAAAAATTTTTGTATTTTATTCAAAACTCTTAACGCGCAGTTGCAATCATATCGATTTATGTAAAGTCATGTTATTTATTTTCGCAGTATATATTTAAATAATACATTTGATGGGGTAAAAGAAGCCTACTGCATAATTATATATAAAACTATAGTTATAATATAATTACGAGACAATAGGTTTCCACATCACCCATGAGGTACTATTGTTGATGCGTTTTTTTTTAAGTGGTTTCCCCAATACAAATTATTTTAATTATTAATATAATATTATTTTAATTATTAATATAAAATATTAAAGAGAAAATTTTAATAAAAACTTTGCGGTGCTATTAGATGAGCATTGTACATTTGTGATACGTACTGTAATACGTATACTGTGATACGTCCCTGAGACAAGCGTTGCGCTTCTTAGTTACGAGCGTCCAGCGACGCGTTGCTACCGCGCGAGCGATAGGAGGGGGAACAGTAGGCGTGAGTCAAGAAATCCGACTGAAAGTTGCAAGTAAATCCCAGCACTGATCTAAGCTATAACCACGTGAAAAAAATTACTGTATTTCGCATTAGAACAAAAGCTATTGATGATTTAGTGAAGACGTCATGCGCAAACACGAAACGACTGGCGGCCGCGCGCGGGTGACCTTCCTAGTGCAATAGGCTTATGTATATATGTAAATACAAACAAACGACAGTCTGTTATCTTTTGTTTTGATTTTGTTGTTCGTGCTCAGTTGTAAGTTCGTCTGTCGTTGTTAAGTAAGGTTATTTTCTACATTATGGTACCTCCACCGAAATGTTGTAATCCTTTTAATAAAAAAGGCCACAGTTGTTATCGTATAAATTTAGTTTTTTTGACAAATGCATGTGACGAAAAATTACGTGACTTTAGTGGGCAGCATATCTGTAATTCATGTAGGACACGGCTGTACAAGAAGAAAGATCAGTTGGAAACAGTAAATAACGTCGTGAGCGAACCAATGGAAGAAACAAGAAAAGTGATAGATACGGAAGAAAAAGAAGAGGATAACATGGATATCGGTGAATCGTCAAAGGATCCAGATTACGAGTGTTTAAGTGTTGACAAAAAGTTAAAACGAATTAAACTAGCTGCCGTGATAGAAAAAGCTATTACGGAACCATCTTCCGGTAACTTAAACTTGAATTTAATTGAAAAAAAAGTAATTCGTAAATCGATTAGTAACTTAAATTCAAGACTTAATAATGACGTTATTCATGATAAATGGTGTGTTGACTTGAAATTTGCGTTATCCCATGCAGCCGATCGAAGAGAAAAAATTTTCTTACTTACTACTATGCCTGTCGAGTGGTCTATTCGACAAACAGCAAAAGAATTTGCAGTGAGTAAACACATGGTAATAATGGCTCGAAAATTAAAGAAGGAACAAGGCTATGGTTCGTATCCTGATGCAAAGAAAGGCAAGACGTCGCCCATGGATGTAGTAAACAAAGTTCGAAACTTTTTTCTTTCTGATAATGTAAGTCGAGTTATGCCAGGGGCGAAAGATTATAAGTCCATCGTCGTGAATGGTAAACGTTATCACGAAACGGTATTTAGAAAAATCAAAAAACTAAACTATTATAAAAAAAAGTTACCTTAAATCTGTCAATTAATATCTTTAAGCTAAATGTAAAAATTATTTTCAGAAACGATTACTGTTGGGAAATTTGTCGGAATTGCATGCTGACTTTTTAAACACGTTTCCGGATTTGAAAATTTCTTTGTCGGTATTCAGGAATCTAAGGCCACCTCAGTGTATTTTAGCAGGCCCCAAAAGTACGCATAACGTTTGTGTGTGCAAAATTCACGGAAACATAAGATTGAAGTTGAATGGCCTTAAACAAGAATTTGATAAGAAAAAAGTAAAATACGATACGAGTTATAAGAAGTTCCTTAATGGTATGATTTGTACGGACTCAAATGCTAACTGTTTCTTAGGAAATTGTAAAAATTGTCCTGGTTGTCATAAAATTTTCAATGAATTACGACAAATTTTTAACCAATTTCATATTTCAAAAATTACGTACAATCAGTGGCTCACAACAGACAGGTAATTACATATTATACATTTTATCCTTTGAAATAAAAGTAGAAGGTAATAACTGACTCACAAACTGGCACCAGTGATATAAAAATAGACGTTTATTACGTTTCGACCTGTGATTTAGATTTGACCCGGGTTCTCTACTTATACATTGTTGTTAGTGTCCTTTTTGTATTAAGTATTTATTATAATTTTTGTAACGTATGTCACATTGTCGAAATTCAATCTTGCTCAGTCCTTTCTTCTCCGTCACCAACATCAGACGTTCA
This sequence comes from Crematogaster levior, assembly GCA_901521435.1. Taxonomy (NCBI): domain Eukaryota; kingdom Metazoa; phylum Arthropoda; class Insecta; order Hymenoptera; family Formicidae; genus Crematogaster; species Crematogaster levior. Next base: position 27,778 of record CABEGB010000110.1, on the reverse strand, counting down.
TATGTAACGAAATCGATACCAATTCATGGTCATCAATATTACGAATTTTTTATTTATTATTTTTATTGGACCACTATTAATGTAAGTTTTCATTTTAATTTGTATAAATTTGCGCCTTTTTATGATTATTGTATTGTTTCCTTCATATCATATTTATAGATATATTTGAGGAGGACCTAAATCACAGGTCGAAACGTAATAAACGTCTATTTTTATATCACTGGTGCCAGTTTGTGAGTCAGTTATTACCTTCTACTTTTATTTCTTATCACTGGCAAAGAGAAGATTTTCGCATTTTTTATCCTTTGAATTTGTCGAAACTTATTTTGTTTTATTTACTAAGATTTTTTTCTAGATGCCAGTATACTAGTGTAACAGAAAATGTAAATGATTTCTTGGAGCATCTCAGTTCAGATTTGCCAATTGTTTTAAAACATGGTTTTATTGCAAAATCGCAAGGAATCTATTTAGAAGAATTAAAAGACTCGTTAAATGAAGGAGAGTTTCTAGTTACACTCGATTTTTCAGAAAACTACTCCTTTCATGTTCAGGATGCGATACAATCGCAGCATTGGTCGAAAGATCAAGCTACACTGCATTTGTATGTGATTTACTATAAAAAAGATGGGAAAAAACGGCATGTGAATTTTGTAGTTTTTTCTGAATATATAAATCACGATGCTACCGGTGTACATTTGTACAATACTAAAATGATAAATTTCTTGAAGAAAAAATTTGGTGCTAAGAATGTCAAGAAAATGTATTACTTTTCTGATGGAGCAGGCTCCCAGTATAAAAACAAATTCAATTTTTCGAATTTAAAAAATCACGAAAAAGATTTTAGAATTCCAGCTGAGTGGCACTTCTTTGCGACCGCCCATGGAAAAGGAGCTTGTGATGGAATTGGTGGCTGCATCAAAAGAAATGCATATCGCGCAAGCTTACAAAATAAAAACAATAAGCAAATAACAACAACAAAAAATCTATACGAGTGGGCAAAAAGTTTTTTTAAAAAAATTCATTTTAATTTCACGTCTTTGGTCGAGTATGAGAAACACAAGAAAAAATTGGAAGCTCGGTTTTCTTCAGCAAAAAGTATCGCAGGAACTCGTCAATTTCATTGCTATAAAGTATTAAACACGTCTACTCTTCAATGCAAAATTTTTTCAAAACATACTGAAAGCGTAGAAGTAAAAGTATAAGCATGTACATATAATATATGTAAATATAATACGTATGTGTTATTTATTTAAATATATTTATGTTGAATAATAAACATTTTTTATTTCCAATTTCTAGCTACTATTCAGTTTAAATATTTATGCAATATTTATGCAATAATAGCAAAGTGAGTCGATAACATAGATCACCCGCGCGCGGCCGCCAGTCGTTTCGTGTTTGCGCATGACGTCTTCACTAAATCATCAATAGCTTTTGTTCTAATGCGAAATACAGTAATTTTTTTTCACGTGGTTATAGCTTAGATCATAAGGAATAAGATAGTTAAAAAAATTTTTTTCTAACCCTACGAGAAGTTAGTTAATTTTCCAATTGTTTATAAAAAATTTAATTATTTATTAATAAATACAGGAATTAAAAAATTTTTTTTAATCATTTTTTCCTGTTGTCCTTTAAGAATTTCTCCTGAAATTTTCGTTCAATTTCATCGAGTACTTTCGGAGAAATTGCAATTTAAAAAAAAAGTCGTATAAAAATTGATTTGTTTATAACATTGGCAAAAATTCGAATTTTTTAATAAAAATTTTTTTGAGTATTCTTGGGGTGTATATCTATGAGTTTGTGCAAAAAACCGATTCAAATTCAATAGCTTGGTTTTTAGTGTCCGATTTCACAAATTTTGACTCATAGTAATACAGTTAAAAGTAATTGCAATTACATCTTAATCTATGGAAAGAATAAAAATAAGGAAACTTAATTCTTAAGTTTTTAATTATGTAAGTCTTTTTAGTATTAATCATATTAAATATTCTCTCTCTCTCTCTCTCTCTCTCTGTGCGTGCGTATATATGTATGTGTGTATAGTCACATTATTATATATTATATTTATATTATATATTATATATTATATATTATATATTATATATTATATATTGTATATTATATATTATATATTATGTATTGTATTATGTATTATATAATTATATATTATAATTTTTTGATCTTACAATTAATTCAGTCTTGTCACTTTTGAAATTATCAAGCATTAAGCTTTGTTTTGTTAGTTTCGAAATTAAATACCAATCTATTAATAAAAATATGTAATACTTGAAATATGTATACTTACAGTAAACAAATTAAAACAAGAAAACGATTTTATTATTTCTGATGTGTGTTTAACATCTTTAATACATTGTTTTTAATTTCTTTCTTTGAACCTTTAAGAAAATTTTATTAAAAATTTTAAACTACCTTTGATTGCTAAAAAGTTTATTAATTCTAATTAATTATCTATAGGATAAAACATAAGAACACGTAATGTATTCTTTCACCCCATTTCCCAAAAGGATTCTGCGTGATATTTTTCTACAACTCAACAAACAGTGGTGGAGCTTCCATGACAGTGTGTGCATGTGTGTGTGCATGTGTGTGTGTGTGTGTGTGTGTGAGAAAGAGAGAGGTTAGCTCAATCACTGTCTATGTCAAAATATTAACCATACTTACCTGTAAACAACGCGTACTTCTCGCTATTATCCTAACCTTACAGTTACAATTCTATAATAATTACACTTGCAATTACACTTACAATTACAATTTAATTAACAATTAACAATTACGTAATTGTAATTTTTACAATTGCATTAAGAATTAAATTGTAATTGTAATTTGTATTTGTTAATTAGATTACGTTTTGTGTGTGTGTGTGTTGCAGAGAAAAAAGAAAGAGGAACAATTTCTCTTTTATAATTTTTTTATTAATATAAAATTTAATTATTTTTTTATTTTATTTTCAATTACAATTAAAAATAAAAACAGGGCCCCGGTTCCTTGATCCACGCCTTAAATTTTGATATCTCCACCCTGCTCTTCTCCCTCTTCTTCCTCTCCATTGTCCTCCTCTCCACCCTCTCCTTCTCCATGCTTCTCCTCTCCACCCTCTTCCTCTCAATTCTCCTCCATTTCCTCTCCCTCTATTGGTATTTCTTGAATAATAACTATACAGAAAATATAACAAAGCAATCAATTAATTTGTCAATTATTTTAATTAATTTAGAAATAAATGTATAATATGAATGCATTGAGTAACATACTTACTTTTTATTTCTTTCTTTTAAATCTCTCCCTTCTCTTTTTTTCTCTCCTTTTTCTTCTTTCTTCTCCATGCTCATGCTTTTAGAATTGCTCTCTTCCCGTCGTCTTTCTTATTATTTTCTAAATTATTGTATGCAGTTTATTATCAATGTATTATAAAAATATAGTTATAAAATAGTGTGTACATTACAAAGTTATGCATTGCTTTTTCATCATTATAAATCGCTACTACTGCTACTTTTCAGAGCCAGTTTGTTTTTTAATTATAGTATATTATAGTATATTATAGTAATTATAGTATATTAATTATAGTTATAACATAATTATCAATTATTAATAAAATGATTTCCTCATAAACGAAACTTTATGAGTAAAATAAAATGTTGACAAAGCAATGTGCAAGTTCCTAATCCACTACATTTATTTCCTTAAATGTTTTTTTAGGTAAATTAAAGCAAATTAGAAACTCTAAAGAGTAGCAATCTGTAATGATGAGGAAGCAATATTCAAGTTTTTAATTTGTACACTTTTTAAATTAAACTTGGAGATTACTGTCATATATATTTATATTTAATAATTTGACAAGTACTTAATTAAAAATGCCTTTAAATCTTTCAATTAAAACACATTTTTCATTGCATATTCGTACAACTTACGAAGACTTTTTATTAAGTACTTATCAAGATATGAATATGTACACACTCACACGCACATGCACACGTACACGCACATGCACACACACACAACTTCCTCTATGATGAAGCAAATGACATGAACAAGTAATAATGCACTAATCTTTTCTCTCGAATTTCTTCCTCTCTCTCCTTCTCTCTTTCCTTTTCTCTCTGCTTCTCTCTCCCTTTCCGTTCTTTCTCTTTTTGTTTTTCTTTCTTTTTCCTTCTCTCTTCTTTTTCCTGCTTCCTCTCTTCGCTTCTTGTTTTTCTCATTTTTCTTTCCCTTTTTGGACATAAAAAATATACATTAAATAATATTGCACATTAGTTACACATTAGTACTGTTGAGATATTTTGTAATTACTACAAAATGTCTCAACAGTATTAACAGTAAGAAATGCTTTTATACAGAATACTCACATGCTTTCCGCTTTATGTCCTCTCATCTTCTTGTCACATATAACATCGAACTGTCTTTTTTTCACTAGCTCTTCAGTCCAGGCTGTGTTCCGTTTTTACTGGCAGCACGAGCAGTACTACAAATTTGTTCCGTTATACGACTGCAATGAACTGCAACAGTATTTAGTTCCATCAATGACGTCATAGATGGTAGCCATATTGCCACTGCAACTACTGCAGCTCCCGAGGTGAGACAGTTACAGTGCAATATGGCGGCTAGGAAAGTCAATTTGGCGGCTAGGAAAGTCGATTTAGATGATTATTAGATAAAACAAACAAGTTATATACATTATACTTAAATGAAGAAGATGCAAATAAAGCAGAAAATGGTAAGTAAAATTTGCATTATAAAATTATACCTGACTTATATTTTAAAATAATTTATTTATATAGTGTGTTATAACCTTATTCTAATGTATGTCGGTGCAAAAGTTCTTGCCGATACGAATTGCAAGCGTATTGCTTAATGAAGACTCGGCCCAATCGACTCGAAAGCTTGCATTACAACTAGGAGTTGAGTATTGTTGAATGATCAACTCCCAGTTGTAATGCAAGCTCTCGAGTCGATTGGGCCGAGTCTTCATTAAGCAATACGCTTGCAATTCGTATCGGCAAGAACTTTTGCACCGACCTAATATAACTGATAATTTCTTTACATTCTAAAAAGGATATATCATATTATATTGTATTGTACTATATTGAATTTAAATTTACATATGTTTTACAGATATAAACTTTGCTTCCGCATTACTGAAATATGCAAAAGAAAATATATCTGATTCTGGTATGTATATTACCTTTTTAAAAAAAAGGTAAAAAAAAGGTGCTAAATCCGCATCAAAAAGTATCTTTGCAAAATAGTATAGTATTATTAATTTAAAACAAACTATTAAAAAATCTATTTCCACAAAATAGTGTAATTTTATAATCTGCACACATAAGTTATTTTAATCTAAACAAAATGAATTATTTTAAACCATTCAAAAAGTTATTTAATTATACATTCTACAAAAATAATGATATCAACAAATTGTGCTAAGTAAAAATAAAAATTTATAAAAATATTTCAATAAAAAATGTTACAAAATAATAGAAAAAATAGTTTTAATTTTTTTATTATATCCTACTAAAATACTGATATTGAGAAATTATGCTATTTGAAAATAAAAATGTAATATTTTTACAAAAAATTATACATAATTGTTTAAAAAATTATGGTATTACAATGTTGATCCAACTTAATAAAACTTTGAAATAAAATATATATTTTTAAAATTTCTAGTATATGTGTAAAAAGAAAAATTATATTAAATAAAAATAGTTCAAAAGTTTAATTTAAAAAAGAAAAACAAATAATGTAAAAATATAAAATTAAAAATTATTTACAAAAAATTAAAAATTAAAAATTAATGGAAAAATATAAAAATGTATATAAAAATTAAAAATTAATATAAAAATAAAAAATTTAATTAAAAGACTTAGCGCTGCTAATTTTTAAAATAGCATATTTTGTAGCAGAGCTAAGTCTTTTAATTAAATTTTTTATTTTTATATACATTTTTATATTTTTCCATTAATTTTTAATTTTTAATTTTTTGTAAATAATTTTTAATTTTATATTTTTACATTATTTGTTTTTCTTTTTTAAATTAAACTTTCGAACTATTTTTATTTAATATAATTTTTCTTTTAATACATATACTAGAAATTTTAAAAATATATATTTTATTTCAAAAAGTTTTATTAAGTTGGATCAACATTGTAATACCATAATTTTTTAAACAATTATGTATAATTTTTTGTAAAAATATTACATTTTTATTTTCAAATAGCATAATTTCTCAATATCAGTATTTTAGTAGGATATAATAAAAAAATTAAAACTATTTTTTCTATTATTTTGTAACATTTTTTATTGAAATATTTTTATAAATTTTTATTTTTACTTAGCACAATTTGTTGATATCATTATTTTTGTAGAATGTATAATTAAATAATTTTTTGAATGGTTTAAAATAATTCATTTTGTTTAGATTAAAATAACTTATGTGTGCAGATTATAAAATTACACTATTTTGGAAATAGATTTTTTAATAGTTTGTTTTAAATTAATAATACTATACTATTTTGCAAAGATACTTTTTGACGCGGACTTAGCACCTTTTTTTTACCTTTTTTTAAAAAGGTAATTTTTGTTAGGGATATCACTCTTTTTTGTACACAATTATTAAATAATGAAATATTAATCACAATTTATTTAGATATTACATAAATTATGATAATTCTAGAACAACTGAACTTTCGAAAAAAATCAATTAAAATTGGGACGAAAGTTATGATAATATTAATTTCGGCGTAATATTGATGTTAGATGTTAGACTGGGTCTTGTAAATGGTACAATTGTTATAGTGATTTCAAAATGTGATTTTAATTGTACAAGATATTTCAATTGTACGAGATAATAATAATTACATAGTAGATAGAAATATTATGTGAATATACTTTCAATGAAGATTTTTTTACCTGTTTTAATTTATGACGTTTATATACATAGAACTTATTATTTACTAATCATTTTCTGCAAAAAAAGTAAATAAACATTTTTAGCTCCTCTAGGCTACTACCTTTTTTTGACTTGAGCATCATTAGTTTCGATCCAAATATTAGATGTTCCTTCTCTACATATACTTATATAATGACCTACATTGATATTTGAACCATGGTAAAATATAGCATTCATCACTTTATATAACTTTCCATCTATTAAAACTTTCGTTGTTGGAATAGCACTCAAATTAAAGTCGTCTAAACTATTATTACTGCATCGATCTAAACAATAGTAACAATAACAATTTTAGTTGAAAATGAATAAAGACGTTCGCGTTTTCATTTTATATTTCCTTTTATTAAGAATTTGATTTTGATTGTGATTTTCATTTGTTTTCTTGCATTTAGATTTAAAATTTCTTGCGGATTCATATTATTTCAACATTAGTAACCATAAAAACTTCCAATCTTCACTTTAGAACAAAAAAGATGTGATTTCATAACGATTAGAATCGTATGTCCGGACTTTGCTATGTTTCGGCCCACTGTGCGTCAGTATCAGCTTCAGGCTGCGCTACGCAGCATATCTTGCGCGACTTTGCATCATAGTCCATAGCGACACGGCACAACGTGTTATCACGCATATAATTTCTCATCAATCTGCTCCAATGATGCGAATTGTCAACTGTTACATCATTTCTCCGTTCGAATAGCCTAAATTAGTTTATTGACGACATTTTTTCGAGTAAGAACACCGATCGACTGATTCGTTTTGACGATGTGTCAGTTAATTTATAATAAAACCAGCTTCGCGAAGTTCCTCGATGATCGACAGTATCTCGTTGTCATGAGCGTTGTGGCCAGCTTGGCGCGAAGCTTCGAGCAATCGCAGGCGATCCACTAGCTTGTTGGAATCATCCCAGTGTACGTAATCGATCGCGTTGTCATTTAGCGTCATAGCTCGAGGTAATTCTCTTCCGGATTTCTTCTTTCCAGGTTCAATCGATAGTAACGGTGCGATTACATATTTGTACTTGTATCCCCTGTTGCTCCGTCAGTAGTTGACCGTCAGCATTGTAATTGCGTCTATGCGCATTAGTCGTTAGCAGTATATTTTTGTACTTTCGCATATCGTGTACTCTTCCGTGTACTCCTCATCATCGGGAATTTTCTTGAAAATCAGCTCGTAAAGACCGGGTGTACCGATGTATTTCAAACCGTCAACATGTTATCGTTGTCGTCCACGTTAAAACGTTTGCTACCGAACATCATTCCATCCTTGCCGAGAGAAACGGTGTACACGTTACCTATACCGCTCTCTCTGTCACCGCGTAGGACAGGCAATATGTATTTTTGACTAAGCGGGCCCAAATGACCACGCAACGTTTCTTGATTCTCCGTCGTTTGCATACGACCTTGAACGATTGTCGCGAGTGAATCGTCCGTAGTTTCGAAAACATTCTCGATCGCGAGGATGTTCGTTGTCGTCACTGTCATCGGTTGTACGTCTTCGATCATCGCACGCGGTGTAGAGGTCAATGGTGCATCATCGCTGTGGTTTAACCTATATTGTTTCGGGAATTCGGGTGATTCGATTAACGAGCAATCCACTCGTTTTCTCTTCGTCTTACTCCATATCACATCTTTCTCGCGCTTTTGGACGGACGACATTTCAATCCCTACGTCATCGTTACGCGACACCAGTTCGTTTTTTATCGCGTGCGCGCTAAAATTGTCGACAATTTTTTGCAGCGGCTCAATGATTGGCCCAAGGTGTCTCTTCGTCGTGATATCGTTCTCGATTTTACCGGTCTTCAAAGCACGACATTTCTTGCGGATGGATTCGCTCGTTTTTTCAATCTCCCTCACAATCTTTTCGCACTTGCGAATATCACTGCTCCCAACCATGTTGGAAAAAGCGTTGATCACTCACGATTCACTACAATAAGATATCGGTAACCACTAACCGCTTCGCGGTATTGCGAACACGTTAAATCCTTTTCTGTATCGTCCGTTAGTAAACGAGCTGTCCTTGTCTATTACTACGAATCCGTACTCGCGTTGCCAACAATCGCAACATAACACACAAAATTCATCGTACGACATGTCGGTATTCACGTGATCGTTGTACACATGTTTCAAGTTGGTATCATCTTGTTTAAACAGGATTAGTAAATTGGCGTTGTCGCGTTTAAGATGTTTTGGTATTCTCACGTACGACTGACAAAGGTAGAAACAATCGACGTTCGAGTGCCGACCCATCGAGAAATATTCTCTCACTACGTCTTGTTTATCGCATGCTACGTCATCGAAGACGAAGATTGAGTTTGGACGCGCCTCGCTCGGTGGAATGACGTCACTGTTATTGGAGAACGCAAAGTAGCCGATTTCGTCGATCAATATGATAAGATTCTTCAAGTACTGATATTTCGGCTGTTGCAACGACTTTGAGTACACATACACGTTCTCGAAACGTACACCGTGTGGACTTTCCAGTAAACTTATCAAAACGTTGATTTTACCGCAATTCGAAGGACTGCAAACGATCGCGCGTATAGTACTCGGTAGCATCATACCATGCTTGCGTTGTTTTTCCACGTTGTCTCCCATCAACCGTAATCTGTCATCGAAATTAGTCACTTTGATCGTCGATGAATGTTGCACGAACTGCATGTTTGCAACAAAAATGCAATGACGGAGTCGTGAGAACGTGCCTATTTATAGGTGTGCAAAATCACGAGTCGTTCAGTGTTCGAAATGTTTTTGCTTCTAATGGATAACAGTGATATTTACGATTTAACCGCCGAAAAATTGAAGTATATACCGAAGATCATTCTACTGCGGCAGTTTTCTAATTACATAGATTATGTGTGGGATAAACTTCCAGAAGAGCGGATCCCGAAATTCAACATCGTCTGGAACATTATAATTTGCCGTGTCATCAAACGCATATTGACGGTCCGCTGCCATTGATAAAGAATTGCGGCGGATGTCAGCAACGGCGTCGAGCGAATCCGTAAAAGGCAGCAGTCTGTTGAATCGTGCGGTAAACGCGCTTCCTTTCGAGTTACATAGCTACCCAGCTATCAGTTTTGCGGCTCGGGCACTTATTTGGAAAAGCGATTGGCGAGAAGTGATCAAGGTATAAATCCATTGGACGCGGCGTGCCGCGAGCACGACAGCGTATTCTCGGAGCAACGATCTCGCAGAGAGACACATGGCGGACCGTATACTCACCGAAGAAGCGCGAAGACGCATCGTCGCGAGGGATTCCGCTCTCGGTGAGAGCCGCAGCTGTCTGGGCGGCGATGAAAGCCAAGACGAAGATCGGTATGGGTATGAAAACGAAGGCGAAGAAAAAACGGAAAATGACGAAAAAACGGATACTTGTGGTAGCAAAACGCGGTGACATATTGCCGATTCTACCGATCTTGGGCGCGCTCGGATCCTTGATCGGTGGAGCGGCTGGCGTGACAAAAGTGGTGAACGATAGCAAAGTCAACCGCGCGACGTCAACTCGAGGAGCTATAACGCCACAATCGCGCGATGGAAGGTCGCGGACTGTATCTCGCTCCGTATAAGTATGGACGAGGAGTGTATCTCGCCCCGTACAAACGCGGACAGGGAGTAACAGCCAAAAAGAAAAAAAAACGTCATTAAAAAAAAAAACGTTAAAAATGCCCACGGGTGTGACAACAAACATACAATTAGATCAACTGGCAAGACGCATGCGTGTACTTTAGAGGTTTTTTATGCATAACGCATTACAGATAAGCGGTGTCGAAACGAGAGATGTATCTATGGTTTCACCGAACGATTGATACGAGCGAATTTAAAACTTGACGAGGACTCAGTATTCGTCGTGAGGACTCAGTATTCGTTGAGCGATTTCTTTCATCATGTCGCTGACGCTTACGTTAACCGGAAAAAGCAGTGTTCTCGCTGTGAACTACTTTTTGCCCATAGATTTGAGCGATGACGATTACGAGCTCGATCTAATGGACTTTGAAACTTATTACACGATACCAAACGTGAATGCTTCGAATAATAAATTTTACTTTGACAACGACTTGGAAATTACGATTCCCGAGAGATCGTACAAACTGCAAGCCATAAATGAATTTTTGAAGCGTGCAATTTCACGAAAACGTTTGCGACCCCTCGTTCGTTCCAGCGAGGAAAAACGCAGCGACGATGAAGAATATACAATAGTGCTCCGCGCTAATTACATTACGATGAGAAGCGAGATTAAATGCGCCTACAGAATAAACTTTAGCAAGCCTAACAACATTGGACCACTGCTGGGATTTTCATCATACCGCATGCTGAAGCCGCGACAGTGACATGAATCAGACATGCCGATTAACATCATCAACATTAACATTATCCACATTGAGTGTAACGTGACTGCAGGCGCGTACTGCAACAGCAAACCCGTGCACACGATACACGAATTTTCGCCGCGAGTACCATCAGGATATAAGATATCGGAAACGCCGACGCAGATCATTTATCTGCCGATCGTCGCACGGAGCATTACGGATTTAACGATATGCATTGTCGATTAGGACGAACGATTGCTCGACTTTCGAGGAGAAGAGATCACCATCAGGTTGCACGTACGATGACGATGGCAATAACGCGTGCGACGCATGAGATGCTCGTATTGAACTGATCGTGAGACAAGCAGATCAACTTTGTGAGAACGATAGCGACGTCAACGTTTGGTAAAATCCAATCACGCGGTTGTATCAAGAAAAAGAAACTCAATGCATCGAACGTTGAACTTTTAAAATCTTTGGGATTTGCGGTGTGAAACGTCTGACATGAACAATGACCGACATTCTCAATATCGGAGACGAGCCAATCTTTGACGATCGCATCGTCAAGATCGAGTCTCACACAATCCGTTTGCCAACACGACGTTCGGATACAGCGACGAGATAAGAATATCTATACAACAGCAGGATCTATACACGTTACCGTACGAAAGTTTTCTATTGTAACGTCTGGTTCCGACGTCTGCTCCGTTTTATTTTTCCGGTCAGTCAATCTGCATCAACTTTACCAGGGGATGCCCGGAGATTGGTAACTAATCGATTAATGATTCTAACTCGTAATAATAGTAAAATGGATGAATTTATTATAAAACCTCAGTAAACGTAGTAAATATAATAAAAATATGAAACTCAGTGAACGCAGTGAATGTAATAAAAATATAAAACGCAGTGTATGTAAAATTATAAGACTTAGAGTCAAAACGTGTTCTCGGCACGGAGTTACTAATCGAACTGCGCGGAGCGTCGTCGTCAAGATCCGTTGTTCGCCTTCCTTTTTGACGATCTTCTTTGTCCTAGTGGCTTCCTGGTAAATGGTTGATAAGGGCCGATGATACGTGACGCTTGATGTGTCTCCGATGTGGCGCCGATCGATGAAGCCTCTTGCGACGAGTATTAATTATTAAGATTACAACGATACAAAATCTTAACACTGGATTACTATATCCTAAGTTAAACATTACGAAAGTAAAATAATAAAAAAAAAAAAATAAAAAGTACCTAAGTACAATATGTAAGTAGTGAACTTAACGTTATGAAAAATAATAATATTATTCGCAGTGATAACTATATTTTGTATTATTTAAAATTTAAAAATTAGGTTCAAACTCGCATTCCAGGGATGAATGATATGATAAAGCAGAGAGGATAAAATTGAACGACGTTATACCTCCGTCCTTAAAGACAAATGCCATAATCGAAATTAAGGCATTTGTGGAGTATTCTCCATGTGTCGTAACTAGTTAAAATTATAAATAGTGGGAATAGTGTCGCGATTTGACGGTAATTGTTCATTCGACGGTGTACGCTCTGTAGACGCTATTGATTCTCTTACGTTAGCAACATTCTGTTCTGCATTAGTTCCTTGTTCAGGTCGTTGAGCTAGATGCAACAACAAATTAGTTATAGAGCTCCATATCGCTCTCAATAAGTAAACGCTACAGCCGTATGCGGAGTGCAGCGCGTAGCCATGAATTAAAGTATCAAAAACAATCTTTGTGACTCTAATAATGATGAATATCCCGAATACTCCCGCGGTAGCAGATCCAAATGTTACTAAACTATTCCAAATGCGAGACGCAGTATTAGTATAGATCTTATTTAACGCATCTTCGTCTAACAGATTTTGTAAGGAGACAGAGTCGTCATGAATCATCTGGCCTGTGAATCCCTGAGCAACTGTATTTAAAATGGCGGATTTTTCGGCTGGAAACATTATATGATTCCGTAAATTTTGTAAATCTTTCTCAGAATAAATGCCACTCGTTGCGAGAGAGGTTGGAGTTAAATATTTCCAAGTTAGTTTATTTGTAGTTTATTTATAGTAGTTTTAATTCTTGAGGTTTGACAGAGGTAACAGGGAAAGGGCTAAATTGTATCCAAGTACCTTCAATGTATAGGATTGGAAGGAGGGGGTTACAGTCTCGATTCGTGCTATGTTTTGTCAGTATTCGTGATTTTGGGGTCATAAAAAAGGAGTTATTTCGACAAGTAACGGGTAATTCAGTGTGGCAAGTGTTTGTTTTTCGTATCGTCACCTCTATGGGTATACACTTTAAAACATGAATAACTTCACCTGATACTACAGCCATATAGCCTGGTACTTTCATCAATCGATAGGCAAACTCATCTGGCAAGATGGTAGCCAAAGACAGAGTATTTTGGAGCACCTGTCTTTCTGTTCGTGACTGGACGAATGAGCGAGAAAGAGATAAACGAGCACTCACACACAAATAATCACACGCAAGTTTATAACAAACAATAGTATATATTTCACAGAAGTGTCACTAATAAAAGGTTATACAGTTGTCCCATTTTAACTTAGGCAGCCAAATAACTCGAAAAATAAGCACACTACGAAAAAATGTTTAGAATCAAAATTTCGTCATTTCGAGGGGGACGTACAATGACGTTAAAATCAGCCCCCCCACCCCTCCCCCTGGGCGGTGAGGGGGGGCAAGTTTGAAATCTTAAATGGGAACCCCTATTTTTTATTGCATATTCGGAATCTTTGGCTAAAAACACATACAATTTGTCTGAAACATTTTTCTCGATTCATGATAGATGGCGCTGTAATCGACGAAATTCAATTTCTTCGATTTCTCTTACTGAGAACCCATGCTTACGATTCTGCAATAAATTAACAATAAAAATACTACGTTTTCATTGTTAATACTCGAAATTAGTCTTAAAACAAACTTCTCATTATTTTTTATTACTCATTAATTACTTCTCAAGAAACTGCTTTTAGCGTAACCCAGGAACAACGACGTGGACGTAGCAGTTTTCTGTTCCCTTCGGGGTGCTTGATTAACGTGAGTCCCCTCGCCTCTCACAATTCGGGGTGCTTGAACGTGTGGTAACCCAACCAGTGAAGGCAAGGTCGTGTGGTGACCCAACCAGTGAAGGCAAGGTCGTGTGGTGACCCAACCAGTTAAGGCAAGGTCGTGTGGTGACCCAACCAGTTAAGGCAAGGTCAAGTAGTGAACTAGTGAAGAAGTAGTTGCTTGTAATTCCAGAGTACTAATTTGTTAATGACTCGGAAAAAGAACATGGCGGCCTGCTCTCAAAAAACTTTTGATGGATGGAATAAATAACACAGCCCAACAAAATTTTGTTGACTTACAAGTATAAGTCGATTCCGATAGGATTTTTCCCGCAGAATCCAAATATGCCTATAAAAATATTGAATTGGCTCTAGTTTTTAAACAACTGAAGGTCAAAAGGGTCGAATCACGCGATTTTGCAAAATTTTGAGCGTCTATCAAGAAGGAACGAGTAGCAATAAAATTGTCTTCCCGTGACGAAAAGAAAGGTCGAGTATTGTTCTTTCAAGATACGGAGCAAGAAATTAGATGCAGTGAATTTTAAACACGTGTTTTCATGTGTATGTGTGCGTGTACCTGTCTCGGCATTACCAACGAGACGGACGCAGTATGACTTGTGTGTGTGTGTGCGTGCGTGCGTGCGTACGTGTGTGTGTGTGTGTGTGTGGGTGTGTGGTGTGGTGTGGTGTGGGTGTGTGTGTGTGTGTGTGTGTGTGTGTGTGTGTGTGTGTGTGTGAAAATAAATGCCTGCTCTCGGTATTAACCAGGATCAACGACGGGGACGTAGCAGGTGACTGATCCCATCGAGGTGCTGGTTTAACGTGAGTAATCCCCTTGCCTCTCACGTGCGCGTGTTAATGTGTGTGTGTGTGTGTGTGTGTGTGTGTGTGTGTGTGTATCAGTGTGTGTTCCTGCTCTCGGCGTTGCTCACGCTCAATAACGTGGTCCTAGCAGAAATCTGATCTCTCCGGGGTAATCGATTAACGTGAGTACTCCCCTGGCTTCTCATGTGTCTGCGTATGGGTGTGTTTATGCTTCATCGAAACGTCGTTTATACGATTTTCTTCTGTGCATTTGCGGAGAATCGCGCATGCGGTTCCAACAATAGTCTGCCATCATGTGTCTGTCCCATCTACCTTGATATCTTTCTTCCATTATTCTAATATCTTGGTGAAAACGCTCTCCTTGCTCCTCGCTTAAATCACCAAGGTTTTCTGGAAATCGGTCCAAGTGCATATGGAGGTAGTGAACTTTAATGCTCATATTAGTACCCAACTTTTGGAAATTTTGTAGCACATTTTGAACCAGGTTTTCGTAATTCTCTGATTTTTTGTTTCCTAAAAATTCCTGACACACTAAAACAAAACTGGACTACGCAGAAACTTCAACATCAGTCATTGATTTCACAAAATCCAAATCTTTAATCAGCTTTCGAATTTGCGGTCCATCAAAAATGCCTGCTTTCAATTTCTCCATGCTTATTTGGGGAAAACATTTTGCAATGTATTGAAAGCATTTTCCTTCTTTGTTTAAGGCTTTGACGAATTGTTTCATAAGACCAAGTTTTAGATGTAGTGGTGGAATAATAATTTTATTCCTGTCGAGCAAAGGCTGGTTTATAACGTTCGCTGTACCTACTGTCAAATTTTCTCGTAATGGCCATGTCGTTTTTGTCCAGTGATCTTTTTTTGCTCTACTATCCCACATACAAATGAAGCAAGGGTACTTGGTGTATCCACTTTGTTGTCCAAGTAAGAAATTTACCATTTTTAAGTCGACACAAACAACCCACTGATGTTCTTCGTACCGAATTTTCTGCAAGACCATCTTTATATTTTGATACTCTTCTTTGAGTTTTGTTGAGTGCCCGATTGGTACAGGAGCATAGCGATTTCCATTGTGGAGTAGGACACACTTTAAGCTTCTCTTGCTACTGTCAATGAAAAGTCGGAAAGACTCAGGTTTATATTCAGGTAAACCCATTTTGCTAAGAAGTCCAGCAATATCATTGCAATAAACGAACTCTTTATCCTGACTAAAATACGGAAGAATATCTTGCTCTCTATTTCTATAAAATGATATTTTAACTTTTGGTTGCAAACAATTTTTTTCTTTCAATCGAGATGCTAGGAGTTTTGATGCTTCCTTGGACAGGTTAAGATCCCGCACTAAATCATTTAATTTAGCCTGTGAAAATTGTTGTTGTGTCCGTAAGTTTCCCTCATCTTCACTTTCACAGCTGAAACTTGAGGAACAGTCAAGGTTCAGTTTGTCGTCATTAGAAAATGATAGATCCTGTTGGGGTGTAAAAACTGGCACGGGAAGGTCTTCACTGTGCAATACAGGTCGTTTTGCTGATTCCAAATTCGGATAATCCCATGAACTTTTCTTATAACGATTAAAACCACTCACATTTACAATGCAAAAATAACAATCATTATGATGATTTTTCGGTTCCATCCACACCATTGGGATGCTAAACTTCAAACCAGTTCTTTTTCCATTTTTCCATAACCGCAATGATTCGACACATGATCTACAAACCTTATGGGGAACCCATGGCTTATCTTCGTTACCAATTGCAAAACCGAAGTAATCTAGATATGCTTTTTTAACAAAGTCTGAAATATTTTGCCTTTGTTTCGCCGTAGTATATTCACCACAAATGAAGCAGAATATATCTGGATCGTTAATGCAAGATCTTCGCGTCGAAGTCATATTACAAGGCAAATTTTGATCGACTGATTTTTTTTGCTGGATTTCTTTTATTTTTAGCAATTAAAAAAGCGTACACTGTTCAAAATTTCTATTGCGAACTTAATTTTACAATTTCTAAAATGTAAAACTACAAATTGAGTTAATGAACCTGAAAAGTAACGTTTAGCAAGTTTTCAAGTTCGTCTCATGCACGAACAAAATTCTGCCAGTGAAGAGGAACAAGGAAACCAATTTCACGAAGTCTTTACAATATTGGAAGGAAGACATCAAGGTAGATACACACACACACGCACACACACACACACACGCACACACACGCACGCACACACACACACACACACACACACACACACACACACGTACGCACGCACGCACGCACACACACACACAAGTCATACTGCGTCCGTCTCGTTGGTAATGCCGAGACAGGTACACGCACACATACACATGAAAACACGTGTTTAAAATTCACTGCATCTAATTTCTTGCTCCGTATCTTGAAAGAACAATACTCGACCTTTCTTTTCGTCACGGGAAGACAATTTTATTGCTACTCGTTCCTTCTTGATAGACGCTCAAAATTTTGCAAAATCGCGTGATTCGACCCTTTTGACCTTCAGTTGTTTAAAAACTAGAGCCAATTCAATATTTTTATAGGCATATTTGGATTCTGCGGGAAAAATCCTATCGGAATTGACTTATACTTGTAAGTCAACGTAAAATTAGGAAAATTTTGTTGGGCTGTGTAATTAAAATGAAAGAGTTATGAAAATGGTTTAGATTAAAAATCTCCAATCTTTCTGTAATAAAATTTCGAATTTCCGTATCAATTTCCGATTTTGAATTTGTTATACCGTATTTTCAGCGAGTAATTTATTGATCAAAAAGTGTTGTCTTATTGCTTGAAACGGGTAAATATTAAATAAACCCAAAATTCATAAATAAAAAAGTTCTCATGTTAAGTACAAAGAAGCTACACGCGTAAAAAGGTGATTATCTGACGTAACATACAACTATAAAAAATCAGATATTAATTATTCAATTATACAAGTGCGAAATAAATATCGTTAAAATATAGATACAAAATTTATCACAATTTGACTCTGAAAAGTAAGTGACATGCTTCTTAAAGTGCATGTATACTCTCTATCTCTCTCTCTCTCTCTCTCCTCTCCCTCTCCCTCTCCCTGCCTCCCTCCCTGCCTCCCACCCTCTCTCTCTCTCTCTGGACAGGGTGACATATGTGATTGATATTTAACAGTACTACTAACTTATTGAATAGTCAGAGGCAAGTTATGCCGGATGAATCGGAATGTAAGTATTATTATTCCTAAGTAAATACTGAGAAACGCATCGAAGTTTTTTGAGAGCAGGCCGCCATGTTCTTTTTCCGAGTCATTAACAAATTAGTACTCTGGAATTACAAGCAACTATTTTTCATTGTCCAGGCTTGTATAAATTTCAAATCAAACTTCAATAAACGATTTTTATATTTTGTGCACTAACAAGGGGAGGCCACGGAGTGTGGGTCACCGATTTTGATGCGCTTTGGCACAGATCTTCTTCATCGAAAACAAATGGACCCGTATTTTGCCGTTTGTCTAGATACCCCCCCGTTTTCGAAAAAATCGAGGTCAAAGGTCATGGCGTCGGATCAGTTTTGGACCAGGGGGGTTTTATAGATTTTTAAACAACAATCAATTTTTATTAATATATTTGGGGGTCGCAAACCTATATTTTTCGAGTTATAAAGGATTTTATGTGCACGCAGTGTACCGTAAATACCCGTAACTTTATCACCATTTTCAATTGAGCGCCGTGGTCGAGCGGTGAAGGCGTCGAACTCCCGTTCCCTGGACTCGTGTTCGATTCTTCGTGCTGCATTTTTTTTTTTTTTTTTTTTTTTAAATAGCATGAATATTTTATATTTATATATAAATTTTTATATATTAATGTATAAATACATAAAAATTATTACTTTTATATTATCATATATAATATTAATATTAATATTTTTTAAGATACTCTATATTTTATATTTATTATATTCGCTGTGCAGAAATAAATAACAACAATTAAATGCGCATTGCAAACGATTGTGAATACATAGAATACATAGTTTACTATTACCAAGAATTAATCATGTTTTAGAAACTCTGTATATTAGACCGGTTTGAGGGTAACTGGTAAAGTAACACTCTTTTGTTGTCGGGTAAGGGAAGAGCACCTACCTGAATTTACACACTGTGTGCCTCTATTCGGTTTCTCCAACCGTCAGTTCTAATCCAGAAATCGCAGAGTACAGTTTGAAAATTTGTTTCAACGAAATAAAAATTTAAAAAAAATCTACGATATCGAAGATACTACACCAAGGACATTAAATTTCAACAATTATAATAGTAAGAAATTATCAATTATCAAGAAGTTATCAAGAAGTTTTAAAAAATGTTGTTAACGAATTGTAAATATTGCAAAGTCAAGTTTGCTAGTCAGTTTTGCTTTTATCAAGTTTGCTTCTCGCTGTCAGCGTTGCAGAAAAAATGTGCATGTAGTAAAATATCTTTCATGTGTTGTGCATGGTGCCAAAAGGTATTATGCTTTACATGCTTCTACGATGAGTTTCACCCGAGCGTATGTGAGAAATTTAAAACCGAAGATGACGAGTGAGCACATCGAACTGATGAAACATTGACGAAACAATTGATGAAACATTAAATGATCAAACAAAACATTGTAGATTTGTGTATTTTCTAAATATATACTAAATATATACTAAAACTAAATAAATGCGCATTTAATTGTTGTTATTTATTTCTGCACAGCGAATATAATAAATATAAAATATAGAGTATCTTAAAAAATATTAATATTAATATTATATATGATAATATAAAAGTAATAATTTTTATGTATTTATACATTAATACAGGGTGATTCAAAATAACCATATGTCCTTAAAGAGACATATTCCTAAGCGTATTCTAAGACAACTTTTCCTTTGCCAAAAATTTTTCCGGAGCTTAGTTTTCAAAATACAAAGGAAAATAGGTAGCGTATCGTGAGTCGAGTACAAGAGACAAGCAGGGGCGGACCACTCACCGTTACGCGGGTGTTTACGCGAGGCGCCTGCTACAATCAGCTGACGATACATAAATATGCATACACACACACACACACACCACGCACACACGCAGCAGCTAGACGGACGGACAGACAGACACACACACACACACACACACACCGCACGCAGCTGACAGACGGACGGACAGACAGACAGACACACGTACGTACGCATGTACATTTATTCATGCACTCAAGAATGCGTCAGAGAGAGAGAGAGAGAGAGGAGGGGGAGAGGAATGTATCGAAGAAGCTTCAACATGTTTACTTACGTATCATTTTGTCTAAACAATTGATTGCTTCCGCGATGAGACAAATTCGTATGGAGTGATTTTATCCTTTTTCTTATTGTTCACGTTTCGAAGCACACAACACATTCACATCTCTGTCACTCACTTCATCGATAAAACGAGGAAATATTTAATGATAACTATTCAGCGCGAAAATTACTCGAAAAAGAAAAACACGTTTTCGACGAACACACGACACACGACGTGTTTACTCGACGCGGCAAGCAGTCGACTGACTTGATAGGTTATTGTTATCACGACAATCCCGTAACCAATTGAAAGTGGCTGCGTTCAGCAACAGAGCAGATCAGTGAGCGCTTAGTGATTCTTTTATTTAATTGGTTTCTGCACTTAGATCCAACGAAGATCTAAATGCAAGAACCAATCATATTAAAGAATCACTAAGCGCTCACTGGTCTGTTCTGTTTGCTGAACGCAGCCAATGTGAAACGTGAACGTACGATGATTTGAAGCCTCAGAATTAAAAACTGAATTATTGAAAACTGAAAATATTAATTAATATAATTTGATGTATTTTATTTATGTTTGGTTTTTAATAATTTGCGAATTTGGAGAAAATGTTCCTTGAAACGAAATATTTGGTTGCCCTGAAAAGGGCAGATTATTTCATTTTCTTCTTTTTTTATAGCAGATGTTCGAAGTGGCCACCGTCCATTGTGACACAAGCTCTCATGCGTCTCAATAAATTTCTTTGAGTCTTCTCCAGAATATTATTTTCGATGGACCAAATGGCATAATGGAGTTTGTTGTTTAAATCGTCGACGTCTTCGGGAAGCTTTCTGTAGATTATCTCTTTACAATGTCCCCACAGGAAAAAATCCAACGGATTAAGATCCGGAGATCTTGCGGGCCAAGATATTGGGCCATACCGACCCATCCAACGTTCAGGAAATTGCTCGTTCAAGTAATCCGTAACGACTCTGGCGTTGTGTGGTCCAGCACCGTCCTGTTGGAATATGATTTTATTCCTCTCTGCTAATGGCACTTCTTCCAAAAAATCTGCCATATTTTCTGCCAAAAATTCTTTATAAAATGCGCCATTTAATGTATCTGGCAGAATTACTGGACCAAGTATGTTTGTGCCCATTATTCCTGCCCAGACGTTGAGTTTCCATCGAGTTTGAAAATTTCTGTCTCGAGTGACTCGAGGATTCTCATCTCCCCACACGTGCATGTTGTGAGAATTAAAAATTCCTTCTCGTGTGAACAGCGATTCATCGCTGAATATCACACGAGAAGGAAATTCTGGATCTTCTTCTACTCTTCTCAAGAAATTCTCACAAAACGCCTTTCTCCTAGGATAATCTTCTTCTCGTAAATTTTGCACGCGGCAATAATGAAAAGCGTGCAATTTTTCTTCCTTTAAGACTCTCTGTACTGTAGAGTAAGACAGATCATGCTCTCGAGCAATAACCCGAATACTAGTTTCAGGCTCTTGTTCGATTGCACGAAGAATTGTCTCCTCATTTCGTACGTTTCTTGCGTTGCGTTGTCTACCGCAGTCTTTTTTATTTGGTAAGACGCTTCCGCTCTCGTATAATCGTTGCGCTGCTCCAAGTATTACGTTAGCCGACGGATGTCTCGCTCGATTTGGATATAATTCTGCATATCGTCTTGCAGCAACGTTATGCTGTCCCTGGCATTCGCCAAGTGCCATCAGCATGTCGTAATATTCTTCGTTTGTGTATGCCATCTTGCTAACGCTTCTAATAATCGAAGGATTATTGAGTGAAGAATCGATCGCTTAATCTTATTTATACGATCCTCGCGGGGGTCCATGTCCCCCACCATGCCCCTTCCGACAAATC
The DNA here is from genome assembly GCA_901521435.1 of Crematogaster levior. NCBI lineage: Eukaryota > Metazoa > Arthropoda > Insecta > Hymenoptera > Formicidae > Crematogaster > Crematogaster levior. The sequence goes on along the minus strand of CABEGB010000110.1, from coordinate 5,486 downwards.
GCGGGTCGCGTGTCGCGGGTCGCGAGTCGCGTGACGCGACACGCGACTCGCGATTTGACGGAAGGGGCATGGTGGGGGACATGGACCCCCGCGAGGATCGTATAAATAAGATTAAGCGATCGATTCTTCACTCAATAATCCTTCGATTATTAGAAGCGTTAGCAAGATGGCATACACAAACGAAGAATATTACGACATGCTGATGGCACTTGGCGAATGCCAGGGACAGCATAACGTTGCTGCAAGACGATATGCAGAATTATATCCAAATCGAGCGAGACATCCGTCGGCTAACGTAATACTTGGAGCAGCGCAACGATTATACGAGAGCGGAAGCGTCTTACCAAATAAAAAAGACTGCGGTAGACAACGCAACGCAAGAAACGTACGAAATGAGGAGACAATTCTTCGTGCAATCGAACAAGAGCCTGAAACTAGTATTCGGGTTATTGCTCGAGAGCATGATCTGTCTTACTCTACAGTACAGAGAGTCTTAAAGGAAGAAAAATTGCACGCTTTTCATTATTGCCGCGTGCAAAATTTACGAGAAGAAGATTATCCTAGGAGAAAGGCGTTTTGTGAGAATTTCTTGAGAAGAGTAGAAGAAGATCCAGAATTTCCTTCTCGTGTGATATTCAGCGATGAATCGCTGTTCACACGAGAAGGAATTTTTAATTCTCACAACATGCACGTGTGGGGAGATGAGAATCCTCGAGTCACTCGAGACAGAAATTTTCAAACTCGATGGAAACTCAACGTCTGGGCAGGAATAATGGGCACAAACATACTTGGTCCAGTAATTCTGCCAGATACATTAAATGGCGCATTTTATAAAGAATTTTTGGCAGAAAATATGGCAGATTTTTTGGAAGAAGTGCCATTAGCAGAGAGGAATAAAATCATATTCCAACAGGACGGTGCTGGACCACACAACGCCAGAGTCGTTACGGATTACTTGAACGAGCAATTTCCTGAACGTTGGATGGGTCGGTATGGCCCAATATCTTGGCCCGCAAGATCTCCGGATCTTAATCCGTTGGATTTTTTCCTGTGGGGACATTGTAAAGAGATAATCTACAGAAAGCTTCCCGAAGACGTCGACGATTTAAACAACAAACTCCATTATGCCATTTGGTCCATCGAAAATAATATTCTGGAGAAGACTCAAAGAAATTTATTGAGACGCATGAGAGCTTGTGTCACAATGGACGGTGGCCACTTCGAACATCTGCTATAAAAAAAGAAGAAAATGAAATAATCTGCCCTTTTCAGGGCAACCAAATATTTCGTTTCAAGGAACATTTTCTCCAAATTCGCAAATTATTAAAAACCAAACATAAATAAAATACATCAAATTATATTAATTAATATTTTCAGTTTTCAATAATTCAGTTTTTAATTCTGAGGCTTCAAATCATCGTACGTTCACGTTTCACATTGGCTGCGTTCAGCAAACAGAACAGACCAGTGAGCGCTTAGTGATTCTTTAATATGATTGGTTCTTGCATTTAGATCTTCGTTGGATCTAAGTGCAGAAACCAATTAAATAAAAGAATCACTAAGCGCTCACTGATCTGCTCTGTTGCTGAACGCAGCCACTTTCAATTGGTTACGGGATTGTCGTGATAACAATAACCTATCAAGTCAGTCGACTGCTTGCCGCGTCGAGTAAACACGTCGTGTGTCGTGTGTTCGTCGAAAACGTGTTTTTCTTTTTCGAGTAATTTTCGCGCTGAATAGTTATCATTAAATATTTCCTCGTTTTATCGATGAAGTGAGTGACAGAGATGTGAATGTGTTGTGTGCTTCGAAACGTGAACAATAAGAAAAAGGATAAAATCACTCCATACGAATTTGTCTCATCGCGGAAGCAATCAATTGTTTAGACAAAATGATACGTAAGTAAACATGTTGAAGCTTCTTCGATACATTCCTCTCCCTCCTCTCTCTCTCTCTCTCTCTCTCTGACGCATTCTTGAGTGCATGAATAAATGTACATGCGTACGTACGTGTGTCTGTCTGTCTGTCCGTCCGTCTGTCAGCTGCGTGCGGTGTGTGTGTGTGTGTGTGTGTGTCTGTCTGTCCGTCCGTCTAGCTGCTGCGTGTGTGCGTGGTGTGTGTGTGTGTGTGTATGCATATTTATGTATCGTCAGCTGATTGTAGCAGGTGCCTCGCGTAAACACCCGCGTAACGGTGAGTGATCCGCCCCTGCTTGTCTCTTGTACTCGACTCACGATACGCTACCTATTTTCCTTTGTATTTTGAAAACTAAGCTCCGGAAAAATTTTTGGCAAAGGAAAAGTTGTCTTAGAATACGCTTAGGAATATGTCTCTTTAAGGACATATGGTTATTTTGAATCACCCTGTATATAAAAATTTATATATAAATGTAAAATATTCATGCTATTTAAAATAAAATAAAAAAAAAATGCAGCACGAAGAATCGAACACGAGTCCAAGGGAACGGGAGTTCGACGTCTTCACCGCTGGTTTGCGACCACCAAATATATTAATAAAAATTGATTGTTGTTTAAAAATCTATAAAACCCCCCTGGTCCAAAACTGATCCGACGCCATGACCTTTGACCTCGATTTTTTCGAAAACGGGGGGGTATCTAGACAAACGGCAAAATACGGGTCCATTTGTTTTCGATGAAGAAGGTCTGTGCTAAAGCGCATCAAAATCGGTGACCCACACTCCGTGGCCTCCCCTTGTAAGAATAACATATCACTTATGTACTTTCACGTAGAGTCAAATTTTAATCAATTTTACTTATATACACCTTATGTATATATGTTCATTTTGAATTTGCACCTTGAATAACATATCAGTTATTTTTCGTAGTAATATATTATTAAATTTATTATATTATTTATTTTATTAATTTATTTAGATAATATACACTTTATGTATGTTCACTTTGAACTGGCACCTTGTATAATATATCAGTTATTTTTCATGGTAATATATTATTAAATAATCATTTAAATTTGTAAAAATTCAAATTCTTGAGGGTCTATTTTTGAACATGGCTTGACCTTTTCATTTATGATTTTTTGGGATATCACCTACTTTTTAGAGTACAGATATATGAATCAATTGGTGCAAAAAAAACGCAAAGTTTAAAAAAAGTTATGCTATTTGCAATATGCAATTGCGTATTTTTCTTTAAGGATAACTATATTCTTTGCACCAATAGTTTTGTCTTATTATTTTGTGCATAAAAGTATTAGGGTAAGACCTACCGAAAACTAAATATTTTACGAAATATTTTGTATTTTATATCAAAGTACTGCAAATTTGGAGCTTTATAATTCAATTAACATAAATTTTATTATTATATAAATTATTATACAAATAGTAAGTAAATAGAATATTTTATTAAATATTTACATTAGAACGAGAGATTAAGCGATAAATTCAATTAAATTTTAATATTACACTAGTGTATTTAAAAATTTTTAATAAATGGTAAATTAACTCCATAAGAAACCTTAATTAACGAAACAGATCTCGTATTTTTGCGATGCATCGTTTCCAAGATATTAAATTTTACCCCCAAGGGGGGGTTTTGAAAATTTTTAATAAATGGTAAATTTACCCCAAAAGAAACCTTAATTTACGACACAGTTCCTGTATTTTTGCGATGCACCGCTTCCGAGACATTAAATATCCCCTCCAAGGGGTGGTTTTGGAAAATTTTTAATAAATGGTAAATTGATCCCATAAGAAACCTTAATTAACCCGTAACGGTCACACGTCGAAATAATAGTTTAACGGTCACACGGGGTCCAGCGGACTCCACGCACTTAAACGAATCTTACTTGTATTCTATTTGATACATTGACTTAAATCTTGCGTCAAACTTTAATTTAACATTCCCTCTAAATGATTTAATCGTTTTTTTTTTATGATTTTAAAATAGTCAAAAATCGATAAGAAAAAAAACTCACGAAATTTAACTTTTTTTACAAAAAAATTCATAGAAAGTTTAATTTTTGCAATATCGAAAAAAATCCAACGGCGTTTTACTCGGGAAACAATATATTTTTGAAAAAAAATAGAGATTTAAGAAACTTTGAAAAAAGTATATTTATTTTGAAGTCTGAAGTTACAAATTTCGGTCAATCTCGTGAAATAGAAATGGTACATTTATACATGCTATAAGTCTAATTTCGAAAAGCCCTTCTGAACTCAAAACAGCCACAAAGTTTGCCTGGGGTCCACTGGACCCCGTGTGACCGTTACGGGTTAACGGCACAAGTCTCAAATTTTTGCAACGCACCGTTTTCAAGACATTAAATTTCATCCCCAAGGGATAATTTTTGAAAATTTTTAATAAATGGTAAATACACCAGAGAGGGAGTGAGAGAGTGAAAGGGGTGAAAGATGAAAAAGTGTGAGATAGAGCGAAAGAAATGAAAAAATAGAGAAGGGGGGAGGGGTGGAAGAGGAGGCGTGGCATGGAAGGGAAATAAGGGGAGGGGAGGATGAGTGGAAGTTGGGGGATGTGTGAGTGAAAGGTAAGAGAGAAGAGAAGTACCTATGACTGCTGACAGAGAAGAAGAAAACGTTACTTCATTTTTCATGAAAAACATCAATCTTTGACCGTTTGTATGTCCAGAACGACTTGGCCGATTTTTTTTTTTTTTTGGCTTAACTTACTCGTGGCGATGTCACCTTTCAGAATATGCTACATGCATTTCAAAATTTTTTATATTTTAATAGTTCTGTACCCTCAAAAAGTCGACTTTAAGGGTGCGGGATAAAAGACTTGTAGTATCTACTTGTAGTTTCTATTTTTGAACATGGCCGGAGACACTACCGCGTCTCCTGATTACACTTATGAATGAGTTGCCATCAAATAATTTACAAAATTGTTTCTTTTAAATAATCTTTACCATATATCAAGAGACACGGTAGTGTCTTGTGCTAAGTCCGCGTAAGCAACAAGACGCTCCCGTGTCTCTTTACGCAAATCGGACCGTCATTGTCGTCGACCGCTCAGATTTTACTGTTGAGGCATTCGACATCAGATCGCGCTAGTGACGCTCTGGAAATGTTGGCAAGAGAGACTGCGGTGAGGGGCGAAAAAATGTGCTAAAGTGTCGGCAAGGGGGGCCGCGGTCAGGGACGAAAAAATGTGCTAAAGTGTTGGCAAGGGGAGCAGCGGTGAGGGGTGAAGAAATGTGTTATACAGGACGTCGTTTATAGGACACGTTTTCAATAACGTAGTATGATCGATGATTGATCGACAGTAAGTGACATCGATAAACGAAAGTTAAGTTATTAGAGGCATCGATAGTGAAAAAGTAATAGAATAATAATTTCTATATTATGACAACCTGCAATAGTGAAAATTAATCTGCATCATGTTCTTTTAGGAAACGTCGGCTGCTATAAACCCGGTTGTTGTAAATCTTTCTAACAATTTTCAAGAATTAAATATTTTTTACAACGATGATTTCGTAATTATGTCAGTGAA
>CABEGB010000109.1:0-60074 GCA_901521435.1 Crematogaster levior | reverse complement strand
AATGAAATTTTACTCATCACAAAAATAATTTTATTTTTGTGATGAGTAAAATAAAATTATTTTTGTGATGAGTAAAATTTCATTTTTTAATTTGCGTCTGTACCAGCTCTATTCGAAACAATTTTTATTTTTGTGTTTTTTAGACTTTTTTGTTTAAGATGATTTTCTCGCCCTTTTATCTGGAACGAGGAGAGGCAAACGACGCGTTCGAACGTATCTGTTGTTATTGCTCGCGGCGGCTCATTTGTTGTTAGAAGTGCTCTGATCCATCGCTCGTCCAACATTTCTTTTCAAAATATTTGGCGACTGCTTCAATAGTGTCTTGTAGAGGAGTGGCAATAAGTTTTCAACAGTCCTTCTCAGGATAGTTGGCGACTTTCTCTTCAATATTAGTTTTCTTTTGAATATTCTTTATGCAATTGCTGTAGATTTTCATAACTCTGTTTTCGTAACGCTGTTTTCGAACATGGCAGATACAATAGAAGACATCAAAAAGGTACAGAAGCTTCATTCTAAGAGATGTTGTAACCCACTGGGGAAAGAAGGACATTGTGGCAAAGACTTGAGGAAGATTTCAAAAGCTGTTTTGGAAGTGTATCCAAGTTTACATCCACGATCAAAAATATGCTATGATTGCAGGAAGACTTTTTACAAAACTCAAAAAGATCATTCTTTGGAAAGTAATGGTTCTCTTGAAAGTAATGTCTCTGTAGAAAGTAATGTTATGGAAGATTCGATGGAATTTGACGACTCTTCGGAAGAACCTTCGTCTAAACGAATATGCAAATCTAGAAAAGAACAATTAGAAGAACTTTTGAATGGGCTAAAAGAGAAATTCCTAAATTTACCTGACAATGATCCTTTGCGTAAATCTATACTCACAATAGCCCCCGATTGTTGGAGTATTCGTCAAATCAATAAAGAATTTCAATGTTCTTATAGGATGGCCAAACAATCCAAGGAGTTGAAAACTTCAAGTGGAGTATTATCAGTACCACCTTTCAAGAAGGGAAAAAATGTAGATCAAGAAACTGTCTCGAAAGTAATTGAGTTTTACGAAAATGATACAAACAGCCGCATCATGCCCCACAAGAAAGAAACTGTTACTGTAAAAGTTGGTGGTCATAAAGAAATAAAACAAAAGCATTTAATGCTGTATGATGTCAAAATTTTGCACTCGATGTTCAAGGAAAAGTATCCACAGTATCCTATTGGTTTATCTAAATTTGCTGAGTTGCGGCCTAAATGGTGTGTCTTAGCTGGAGCGTCAGGTACACACAGCGTCTGTGTTTGTACGACTCATCAGAACGTTAAACTAATGATTGACGCTGTAAATCTCAAAAATTTAAGCAGAGATTTTGGGGTTAAATTAGGTGACTACAAAGATTGTTTGGAATTTATTCTTTGTAAAAGACCTACAGCTGCTTGTCATTTGCTGCAATGTAAGAATTGTCCTAATATGGAGAAGCTTTCCGAACTTGTTCTGAAATTATTAGAACAAAGTAGCATAGAGCAAGTAATATTTAGCACATGGCAATCTACTGATCGATGTACCCTCAAACAAGAATGTCTTCCCTCAGATGAATTTGTGGAGGAATTGTGTAATCGCTTAAAAGTCCTTATTACTCATAGTTTTATTTCAAAAGAACAATGTAAATTTATATCTAACAAAAAGGAAAATTTGAGAGAAGATGAAATATTGTTACAATGCGATTTTGCGGAAAATTATGCTTACGTTGCTCAAAACGCAGCGCAGGCCTTCCATTACAACAATGATCAATGTTCCGTTTTTACTGTTGCATTTTACTATCGCTCTTCTAAGGAGTTAAAACATCATAGCATCATTTTACTTTCAAATTGCACTACTCATGATGCAACGGCGGTCTATTTAATGCAGCAGAAGGTAATACCGGAGATCAAAAAAGTATGTCCAAAAGTAAAAAAAATTTATTACGTATCAGATGGTGCTAAGCAGCATTTTAAGAATAGAACTCAAATGATGCATCTTACATATCATAAGCTAGATTTTGGAATCGAAGCGGAATGGCACTGCCATGCATCGTCACATGGAAAAAGGATTTGCGATGGTCTTGGAGCTTGTCTGAAAAGTGAGGCTACTCGATATAGTTTACAAGCTGAACCCAAAAATGCTATTTTAAATTCGAGTGATCTCTTCACATGGGCTAAAAAAAAATTCAAGAACATACAGTTTTTATATTACACCAAAGAGGAACATCAGAAATTATCAAAGTCACTAAATAAAAAATTCCCTAATCCACCTGCTGTGACAAAGATTCAAAGCAGTCATGCATTTATTCCAACTACCGATAACAAATTGAAGGTAAAGCGGTACTCTGATGCAAAAGACAATACAATTATTATTCAGTATTAGAGTTTATGTAGCCTTCTTTTTGACTCTGAATAATGATTGATTACTACCACATCAACTAGATTTGAAATTTTTGACTCCAAATTTATAATAATTTTTCTTAAAAATCAGTATTTATTCATTTTCAAAGAAGTCTGCTGTTGCTAAACAAGTGATTCGAATATAGGCCATAAGTCGGCCATCTTGGATCCACTTTTTTGTGATTTGGAACCTACCAAATTTGAGACGTGACCTTACAAATCCCTCCCAAGCCATTTTCAAACAAATCTGGTGTTTTTAAAGGCTTTTACATCAAATTTTGATGAAAAGTCGGCCATCTTGGATCCGCCATTTTGTGATTTGAAACCTATCACACCAGATTTGAGAGAAGTGACCTTAAAAATCCCTGTCGATCCATTTTCAAACAAATCTGGTGTTTTTAAAGGCTTTTACATCAAATTTTGGCGAAAAATCGGCCATCTTGGACCCGGCATCTTGATTTTTGCAAATGTGCATACGGCTTTTAAAAGTTTTGAGTCCGAGCTTCAAAATAAGCCATTATACGAATTTATTTGTCGCTGAACATTTTGGCGGCAGCACTGAGCCGGTTGATTGATCAAAAATTTTGAGTTTATGGCCGCCATATTGACGTCGCCATCTTGGTTTTTGCTAAGGCGCATATAGCTTTTTGTAGCTCTTTGTTCAAGCTTTAAATTGAGACCTCATATGTATTTTTTCGTCGCTTTAAATTTTGGTCGCAGCACTGATCCGGTTGACGTGGAACGTCCCATATATATATGTAAATATTCATGTGTAGATATCTAATATTTCAATGTAACATTTCAATATACTTAAGATATTCAAATTTACTAAAAGATATTCTCAGAGTATTCTAAAAAATATTCTTTGAATATACTATAAAATATTCTCAGTATGTACTGAGAAACAAAATAGTCGGACATAGAAACATTCTTAGTATATACTTAGTATATTGTACATATTTCGAATGTTCCTAGAATATACGCAATATACTTTTATGATATTCTCAGAATCTACATGTGCTGTGTGGGGATACTTTTTCAGGAGATATTTGCATTATAAGTCGTTATAAGTATAGTGAGGATCGCAGAGATCACAAAGAGAAGTTTGTGTTAGTAAAAAAGAATTTTTTTTTTCGATCTTTACAATATATTATACTTTGAAACAGGAATTTATTAAGTCTATATTAAATTAGAGATCAAGATTGAGATTGGATTGAAATCAATCAGAGCAAAGTTTACTAAATTTCTAGATTAATTTTCTTTATTATAAATAGTCAAATTTTAATCTCAATCTTAATTTATAGTCTGATTGATACGGGCTTTAGAATATATATTGAATTCATATTAAAACTCTTCACGTTAAAAGAAAATATACTTTTTTAAAACAGCTTTTTATATTGTATACCTTTTTCGCATATTAATAAATGTGTGTGTGTGTGTGGGCGCGCACGCATGCGCTCACGCGTTATAAATTATAAAATTACTTTTATTTTGAATAAACGATTACTGGCTCCACATTTTTATCGACAAAAAATTTCAGAAAATTCCAAAAGAATTCGTCCGCAAAATTTAATACTTAAAAAGATACGTTTTGAGTCGAGTATGACTTTCTTTGTCCAATTAATTATTGGAAGAAATAACTCTTGAATCAATGGATAGAAATATGCGGTAGAAAAATTGTCAGAATTAAATTCTCGTACTGCTTCAAAATAATATAGAAATGTCGATATTGGAAAATGTACTTTAGAAGAGTGTAGCAAAATATCGAAAAAGAAGCTGTGCATCGCCTTTTTTCGATCATATTCTTTTTTGTTTCTCTATTTCCATATTTCTTAGTGCACGTTCTATCCGCGATAGGATAAATTGATTTTTCTTTCATCTGAGTAAGTATTTTATCCAATTCGTTTTCGCGTAATATTTAAAGATTATAAAATTTTCTTGCTCGACAAGCCGTAATATTTCCACAAATTTAGACCAAGCGAAATTTTTCCAATTTCGCTGTTACGAACAAAATAAGAGATTGCGCAGTCGGTACAAAAATTACAGAAACAATTTTCGACGAACTCTGAACGCGAAATTGTACATCGCTTCGGAGAAAAGTAACTTACTTGTATATATGGTTGAGGCTGTTGCGAGGATGGTGGAGGTGGAGGAAGAGGACCACCGGTTACCGCTGCATCTTGTTGCGGGGACGTGCGTGGTGGCTCTGAAAACGACACGATTTTGTTTACATGTTACGCCAAATTGCATGCATAAGTCTGCTATCGAATTTTATATTTTATATTTTAAACTTTATTTATTTAATTTCTGTGCGCTGCATATGATTAAAAAACGGCTATTACAGGAGATTAATCATATAAAAAAAAGAGATTAGATTATAATTTTCGGAAAACTAATTCCCTTCACAGTTAAAATTTATTTTTACGATTTTACTATTCTCCGATGTTCCAAGAATAAAACTATTGTATAATCTCGGATGGATTAACCGAAATCATCATCATCAGCTAACGTCGTGTTCGACGGTGTGGTGACTGATAAAGTAGCATTATCATCTAATTGTTCAATTGCTCTTCTAATTGTATTGCGCCATCTTCCTCGATCTTGTGATAAACTATTGGCGCTTTCTATGTTAGAGTTTAATAATTTCGTTATGACGTCGGTCCATCTAGTGGGGGATCTCCCCCTTCTACGCTTGCCTCTAGTTTTTCCTTGGACAATAAGTCTTTCCATATTATTAGAACGTATGACATGACCGTAGTACTTAAGAATTTTTTTATATGTCATAGATGACAGTCTTTGAACTGGTTGGATTTCTTGTAAGATGGACGCATTTGTTCTTTTTGCTGTCCAAGGCACGCGTAGTAATCTCCTCCAACACCACATCTCAAATGCATCAATCCGTCGTCGATCAGCCTCCCTGATAACCCATGTTTCAGATGCGTATCCGAAAACTGAAAAAACCAGCGTTTGTACGAATTTGATCTTATTGTTAGTTGATTTTCTGACTTTTTGGTCTTGCCAAATTTTGCTGGGCTGTGTCATCGCTGTTCTTCCAAGTTGGATTTTGCGTCTTATTTCTGGTTCTGTTAAACCGCTTTCATGAATGACTGCGCCCAAATAGACAAATAATTGTACGATTTCGCAGTTGGCTATACATGCGAGTTTATTGGCTATTGAGTTACTGCGGTCAAAGATCATAATTTTAGACTTTTTGTAATTTATTTTAAGTCCGTATTCTTGTCCATAGTGTGCCACTTTGTCTATGATCTTTTTCATTCCTTGCACACTACCAGCCACTAGCACAGTATCATCCGCAAATCGCAGATTTGTTATTTTAGTATCTCCAATAGACACACCTTTATTTCAGTTTTTTAATACCATTCTCATCACATATTCACTATAAATGTTATACAGGATAGGTGAGAGAATACACCCCTGTCTCACCCCTTTTTGAAATTTATATGAGCTTGAAATGTGCTGTTGTCAATTCTCACCAATGCAGAACCATTAATGTATAGATTGGAAATAAGCTCAATGAGGTGTTGTGGTATTCCCAACGCTGTAAGGACTTCCCACAATTTTGGCCATTTAACATTATCAAAGGCTTTTTTGGAGTTAATGAAGCATATGAATAAAGGCAAGTAATCTTCTCGAATTTTTTCGATGATGTTATGCAGGTTTAGAATTTGTTCTTTACACCCTCTGTTTTTCACAAAACCAGCTTGTTCTGGGACTATTTGTGGGTTAATGTAATAAGCAAGTCTATCCTGGAGAATATAGAGCATAACAATGCAAGTATCTTCTCTTTGCCAGTGATAAAAAATTCAAAGGAAAGGGCAGTAACTGACGTCAAACTGGCACAAATGATATATAAAATTAACGTTATAAAATGATATATAAAATTAACGCGTCTTATACGAGTGTAACATTCCATTATAACGTATTTATAGATATACTTGAAGAGGACCTAAACCAAAGGTCGAAACGTCGTAATAAACGTTAATTTTATATATCATTTGTGCCAGTTTGACGTCAGTTATTGCCCATTCCTTTGAATAGAGCATAACTTTGCTAATATGTAGTATTAGTGACAGAGTTCTATAGTTACTGCATATATTAGTCGGGCCTTTTTTATGTAATGGAATGGTTGTTGATATCATCCATTCTTTTGGCCAATCCCCTGATGTCCATATGTTGTTGCATAGAACAATGATGAATAAATTTTATCGCCTCAGGGTTCAGTTCTTTGATTACGTCTGCAGTAATAGTGTCTATACCTGGTACTTTGCCTTTCTTCATTTTGCGTATTGCTTTTTCCACTTTTTCTAGCAATATGCCTGGTTCTCGTTTCTGCTCCTGCAATGGAGGGAATGATATTCTCTGGGTCGGAATACAGTTTTTCACAGTATTTTCTCCATGTTTCCGCCACTTGCTCAATATCTATTACTTGTTTTCCCTCATCTTCTTTTATGTTCCAGATTTTTAGTTTAAACTTTTTTGTTAAAGTTCTGATGATTGTATAGATCTTTAGAGTTATTATTTTCTGCATGTTGTTTAATCTTTATACATAGATTATTAATAAATTGGTTCTTATCGTTTCTGCAGAGAGCTTAAATTCGTCCACTTAGACATCTATACTCCTTCAATTTTTCAGCATTGCCTTTAATCAATCTTCTCTCCTCTATGACTTTTAGCGTTTCTAAGGTAATCCATGGTCGCTTAAATGTGCTTACTGGATTCACTGCAGATTTTCTTATCGCTCTCAGAATACTCAATTTTAATTTTTCCTAAGCTTTGTCTACATTTCGGTCTTTAAATGTTCTTTTATTATCTGATGTAATTTCATTCATCAGAACTTCATTAAATTTTTTAGCATCAATTATAGCCGGGAGCTTTTTGTTTATCGTGGTTTTTCTGCATTTGAATTTCAAGGCGAACTCAGCGATCAATAGTTAATCTGAATCGCAATCAGCAGACAGACGTGTTTTCACATTACGTATAGCGGTACGCCATCTCGATTTTATTAGGATATAATCAATTTGATTCTTGTGCCTTTCGCCAGGTGATGTCCAAGTGAACAAACGTCTTTTATGTTGTTGGAATAAAGTTAAAACAAATCCCGTTTCGAACGCTCAGATCAGCTCGCCGGATTCGGGGTTCGATGGGTTTTTCAAAAGAAACGTTTACGCGTGAGAATTTGGATAGAATGGTTACGTTTATTGACTGATATTAAAATACAAGACGCGGAACGCGGTGGTATTTACAATGCGCAAATGAAGGATGGTATTTACAATATGACGCGAATGATGGTATTTACAATGTGAATGCGCTACAATGCGCTGAGCGTGGAGTGTAATGGTCGCGGTTGACCAGACGGTGGGCCCACCGTGTGTGGGCCGTGCGGTAGCGGTGTTATCGCGTGGCGCGCGCGGTAGCGCCGGGTATTCGGTAATAGCGGCGCGATCACGCGGGAAGCGCGTGGCTCGGTATGACACGGTAGCGCGTATCTCTGGCCGTCGGTGTTTAAAGGCCCGCGGGTTTCGGTGCGATTGCCGTATCAATGGCGGGTCGAAGTTTGCTACCGTTATTCGCGTGGCGCGGGTTTCGCGGACGGTGCACGGGAGGAGGCACTCGGACCGAGAACGCTCGGCGGTAACGGAGAACACTCCACTACTCTCTGATCGAGGCCTTTGCGGGAGAGGCACGGGTGGTCTGTGCTAGGCCAGGAGCCGAGAGGCCTCGGCGGAGACAGAGTACGCTCTACCCCACGTCCTGTGTTAGCTTGCAATGGAGGCTGCACCGAGGTGACGGCCGAGACTATCTCGGCGGAGACGGAGTACGCTCCACCCCACGCGTTCGGTTCGGTGCAGTCGGTGATGGTTAGGAGACAGCGACCGAGAACTCTCGGTGGAAGCGGAGAACGCTCTACTTCCTGACTCTGCTGTTTCTAGGATACGGTTCGGGATGGCTTCTTTAGCGTCGGCTTATTGCTTCGGCTGCGGAATCCGGAATCGGTACTTTGCTAATTACGCGCGGCTTTTTATACCCCGAGAATTCAGGTTTCTCGGGGTAGGAGTTACCCCCGCCACGGTCGGTACGTACCGAGTTCTCTGGAGCGGGGAGATCGGTTTCGGCGTGCTCGAGTCGCTCGTCGCTCGGCTTTTCCCGACGCCGTTCGGGTCTGACGCGAGGCCGTTGGCCTCGAGCGTTATTTGTGAAAATGTTTAAAAATAATGTGGGGCGCACCGCGCCCCTCTCTGCCGTCTTGGTCGGGTGTATGGACCGGCAGAACGATGTTTTTTGAGGGCATCGTTACAAAGTATTTGTGAAGTTGTTATCTAGAACTGTATTAGACGTTCTCCTCTTTCGTTCCTTGTACCCATCCTGAATTTTCCGATGCACGAGCGCACATGATGATCATCCAAAGTGCTTCCAACTTTTGCGTTGAGGTCACCGAGCACCATTATAATTTCATTACTCGGTATCGAATTGAGAGTTTCCTCAAGACTATTATAGAATTGCTCAACTTCCAAATCTTCTGCCGCGATGGTATGGAGCGTATACCTGTATTATATTCAGCATATAAGATGACGTATTAATTTTTAAGTGAATTATTCTTTCACTAATTGGATTGTATCCAATAACGGCGTTGTTGATGTCATTGGTCATTAATATCGCTACACCTTCAGTACTACGATCTTTTGTACCAGAAAAATATGCTGTATATTTCGTCGAGGTAAAGGTGGCCATTTCCATGCCAATGTGTCTCCGCAATACCCGCAATATCTATCTTACAACGAGCTAGCTTTCTCTGTAAGATCTCCAATTTCTACCAGTTTCTCCACGTACGTTTCCAGCCGCAATACGCTTTCTTCTTTTGATGTTTATTAGTCCTTGGGTGTTGGTAACATATTTATTGTGAGATGCCCAACACCGAACATCTGCACCGCCAGTCGCCAATTTCACACCCTCTACCCTGGCCGCAGAGTGGCGCCGGTTGCCTGCCGGGTTGCAAGATGGCGCGTCATCCGAGGCATCATCTTGCATCATACTACTTCATTAGTTCTTATGGGAAGATAGTGTGGTAGTTTCCCGTTGCTTTCCACACAGTATTATCGCAGCGAACTGTGATAACTATATGCGGCAAACCTTCCTATCAAAGGTCTACTATACAGGGTGAGGCAAAAGTATGGAAACCCTTAAATATCTCGGGAACTACGCATTTTAGAAAGAAATATTTCAGACAAAAGTTGTAAGGTTGAAAAAGGTCTATTTACTGATCTTATCATTTTGACTTTGCATGACGTCGCCAAGGTCAGACCAAGGTCATCTTGAATTTTTTAAATGGGACACCTGATATTTTATTGCATATTCTTGTAGCTTATCTCGAGAGCTTTCCAAAACACTATAATAAAGTATTTTTTCATAAAGTACTTTTTGAGTGACAAGGCTTGAAAGATACAGTATTTTGACATAAAATACAAAATATCTTGAGAAACATTCAGTTTTCGATAATCTTATCTTGATACTTTTTGCACAGAATAATGAAATCAAGCAATTGGTGTAAAGAAAACACATTGATTTAAAAAAAAATATGTTGCTAAACACCAGAAGTATGTACTTTGCAACATTTTTTAAAATAAATCATACCTGACCTAACCTAACCTAACCTAACCATGTGTTTTCTTTACATCAATTGCTTGATTTCATTATTCTGTGCAAAAAGTATCAAGATAAGATTATCGAAAACTGAATGTTTCTCAAGATATTTTGTATTTTATGTCAAAATACTGTATCTTTCAAGCCTCGTCACTCAAAAAGTACTTTATGAAAAAATACTTTATTATAGTGTTTTGGAAAGCTCTCGAGATAAGCTACAAGAATATGCAATAATATATCGGGTGTCCCATTTAAAAAATTCAAGATGACCTTGGTCTGACCTTGGCGACGTCATGCAAAGTCAAAATGATAAGATCAGTAAATAGACCTTTTTCAACCTTACAACTTTTGTCTGAAATATTTCTTTCTAAAATGCGTAGTTCCCGAGATATTTAAGGGTTTCCATACTTTTGCCTCACCCTGTATTACTGATATAACTGCTGCCTTATATCAGGGAGGAATATCTTCTCAGTGATTTATCAATGTCTTTCCAATAGGTGGCGGTCGACTGAAAAATCGACGATCCTGGTCGGATTTGAACTCAGGCTTTCGGTTCGTTAAGACAACGCACATTACTCTGAGCTACGACCGTCTACATAACCGAAATACATTGTTACATATTTTTATGATATATGTATATAGAAATAAAAAATAGATAAAAAATGTCTATGTATTATTCTTTTATTCTTGTATTCTTTTATATTTTGTAAATTGCTAAAATCAGTTTTATGAGGTAACCCATAAGCTAAATTAAAATTAGATATTATTAATACATTGAATCGCCAAGAAACAAAAAGATAATTGTAGTAAATAATTTGGTTTTCATATTTTTAATTTAAAGATATTTAAAACTTGTTTTTAAATAATTAATATTATATATTTTTAATTGAAGATATGTTTTAAACATATTTTCACGAATTATCACAAAATATTTGTTCATTTATGAGTAAAATAAAAAAGACAGAGAATAGACATTCTCAGGAAGATGTATTGCAGAAATGTATGCGAACAAAAATACCACAAAATGTGGTATAGCTTGCGACTTTGTGCGAAGATTAATTAAGTAAAAAAAAAAGAGATGTGACTGGAATAAACGTCATGATGGATACTAATGGTAACTACGTAGAATATTAAAAAACTATTTCCCTTTATCAGAACGCACCTGTCACATGTGACCGTGATGCCGGAGACAGGTAAAGCTTAGGAAGGCAAAGCTTACCGAGTGTACGGAAGACGATCGGTCGGCTTCGAAACTTCTTTCCGGCTCTGACGGCAGTTACAACCAGCTGATATTGCGTGTCAGCCCGAAGGCCACTCAAGGTGACCGCTTCACTATTTCCTGCGACCACCGCCACCACCCTGTAACTAACCACCTTGCCGTTATGATTTTATATTTTATACATATACGCTTTATCAAGAGACACGGTAGTGTCTTGTGCTAAGTCTGCACAAGCAACAAGACGCTCCCCGTGTCTCTTTACGCGAGTCGGACAGTTGAGAGCACTCAATATTTCTAGTTTTCATATATCCGCTCAACGGATTGAGTTTTAAGTAATCTTAATCGATAGAGCGGGGTCGAATTATATAATAAAAGTGTTTTTATTTTTGGGCTACATGCTCTATAAATCGAGCAATTATGACGTAAAGTTAAAATGTGAAAAATATTTAAGAAACGTCGTCGTCCTCGTCGACCGTTCAGACGTATGGTTGCGGCATTCGACATAAGATCGCGCTAGCGATGCTCTGGAAGTGTTGACAAGAGGGGCCGCGGTGAGGGACGAAGAAATGTGCTAAAGTGCTGGCAAGGGGGGCAGCGGTGAGGGGTGAAGAAATGTGCTACAGGAGGTCGTTTATTGGACACGTTTACAATAACGTAGTGTGATCGATAATCGATCGACAGTAATGGCTATCGCACACAAAATGCATAGCGTTGCATAAACATAACATAAGACCGCTGGACCAATGCGCATCTTATGTAAATCAATATGGCGACTTTTTTCTAGGTGTTTGTTGGTCCAGCGGTCTTATGTTATGTTTATGCTACGCTATGTATTTTGTGTGTGATAGCCCTAAGTGACATTGATAAACGAAAGTTAAGCGGGAAACACAGACTTTTGCATAATGCATAATACATATGCATAAGAAATTCGATTGGTCGAATTCCTTATGCACATGCTAACGGACCAATCAGATTTCTTATGCATATGCGTTATGCGTTATGCAATGGTCTGTGCTCCCCGCCTTAGGTTATTAGCGGCGACGATAGTGAAGAATATAATCGATCGATAGTAAGTGACGGCAATAAACGAAAGTTAAGTTAGTTACTACTATAGTTACTATTTAACAGTTTGAATATTTAATAAATTAAAAGGAAAAGAAATGATGAAGTCTTTCATTTGATTTAGCTATGTCGAATAATAAAATTAAATTAAATTAAATACAAAAAATAAAAATAAAAAAATAAATAAATATAAAAATATATAAAAATAAAATTTGTATATAAATCAAAACGTCTAGTACAGTGATGCTCATTGAAGTTAGATTGGTTGTATACATTATTTTGACATTCGAATTGCAACAGTAAAGGAATCGTGAATACAACATTTGGAGTAAGAATTAAACGGCGTCAATCACTTTGTCATATACCGCAGTGAGTGCCTCAGTATCACTCTGTAAATTAATAGTATATGATTAATTTTATTATTCGACATAGCTACAATGCTCATTTTTTTACCACTTTGACACTTGACGTCATAATATACACTGTTATTATTTATTGTTTTTGACTTTAGTTTTTAACATTGCGCATTGTAAGAGTCACATGATGCTGTCCGAACACGAATTATCTCATATGAAAAATTGGCATTAATTTATTTATTAATTCTAATGAAGTTTGGAGGTTGCGTACAAAATATGTGAGTTTCGATATTAAATATTCAAACTGTTGTCCATTCTCATCTATACATTTATTAATTTTTTCTACAAAATTTTGTCTAATTCTAAATATGGCTGGGTTACGCTAGCGCAAGTATCATGTATTCTTTGTTTTAAGTTCTTCTATCATTGTCTGGACAACAGTTTGAATGTTTAATAAATTAAAAGGAAAAGAAATGATGAAGTCTTTTATTTGATTTATGATTTTATTATTAGTTTGAATATCTTTTATTTTAAAATTTAAACATTTATAACTTGTGATAGAAGCATTTCTGAAAAAAAATTTTAAATAAAATTTGCTTGTCTTTTCCTGTAAATATGTAACATTTTACAAGAGATACTATTCAAAATTATTGAATATAATCATCTAAAACAGATATACAAATCAAAAGCAGAAATGATTACTATGTCAATGGCATTATAAAGTGAAAGATGTCGTATGGGCGTTATCAAAAGTAGTTGCTTCTGTTCAAAAATAAAGTTTAGATCAAAATGGTCGACACAATACTGCTTGGGTCATGCGCGGTTTTCAAAATATGGACAAGGTTTCATGCTATGTGAATTCAGTATTACAATGTTTATTGAATTTAAGTGCCATTAGACAGCAATTGTCCAATTGTGATGAATCAGATATTTTACGTACGTTAATGCATCGATATGAAAATGGGGTATGTAATTTAAATACATATGCAATATGACAATGTTTAGGAGAATATTTTTCAAGTCCTGTAAAACGAAATGCATCTGATTTTTTTATAGCTCTTTGTGAAAAATATGAATGTATAAAAATTAAAATAAAAATATGGAATCAATTCCGAAAGGCTCATTAGATTAAAATCATATAAATAAATTCACAACATCAGCCTTTTTTGAACCAAAAAAATATATATATATAAACGAAGTATACAAAGATATAGAAACATGATAAAAATTACAACGATAAAGGATGATATACAAAAATAAATATAAAATATAAAACATCATACTTAAACGCGTTTCAGCTTACTGAGCCCTCTTCAGTAATATAAATGTCGCAAATATATCAAAAAGTTGATGTCAAAAACAATTTAAGGAAGGATGAAACCGCAATCGCCATGGGAATGCCGCAGTCGAATTTCTTAAGAAGGATGTCGAGAACTCCAACAGGTTGGAAATATCCGTGAAGTGATGACCGTTAAGATAGTTAATGTATAAAAAGTTTAGTGAGGCATCAAATAACTTCTATTAGACGATGTAAAACTTGTGATAATACAAAAACTATTGTTGATAATAATATTATTATTTCTATTCCTATTAATAACTTGAAGAAGAAAAGTTATAATCTTAATGATTTATTAAATACATTTTCAAATTGGTGTCAGTCGCATAATGAATCGTGTGAATATTGTACTGGAAACGATATAATGTTCAAAAATGAAATAATATTGACAAAAGAGATAATTGTTATTCGTTTAATATTTTTATCACAAGATAATTAATTAATGAAAACGACACACGACTTTAATTTGAGTGCTATTCCAACAACGAAAGTATCAATAGATGGAAAGTTATATAAAGTGATGAATGCTATATTTTACCATGGTTCAAATATCAATGTAGGTCATTATATAATTGTATTTCGCGCCTCTTCCTCGAGATCATATATTATATGTAGTACCCCCACTTCACACAGTGTCGCCACAAGTCTTCAAAGCTAGGGAAACACAAATTTCCCTATGTGGCGCGTTCCTCACGCCCCTGCGTGCTAGCTTTTACCCTCATTCTTTCACTTTGTGCCAGTGTCGTCACTTCTAGATTGAGAAAAAACAGCAAATATGGGAAGGAAGGAAAAGAGAAGAAGATCACCATTCGAAGAGGATAAGGAAAATCGGAAGCTGCGACGGAAAATTCAACGACTAGAGGAGGAATTGCAGCGAAAAGAGGAAGATCGTCGTAAGTAGTGAGCTAACCTCACTGCGGTTCTCGACGAGTAAACCTTTGAAAAGTTCAGGTACCACATATCTCAATGTGGTTGTGCTAACAATTTTTATTGCTGTGCACTGCGCCTCTGGCTCTTACCAAGAGACGCATCTTCGTTTGACGAAGAAAAACAGCCTTTTATTGCCGGCTCGGGTTTGACCCATAAGCCTCGCATCTTTGAGGACCTACCAAAGTATGCACCTTCGTTTGACGAAGAAATAGGCAATAGGCTGCCACAACGGCTTGAGTTTGACTCAGGAGCCCTATAACTATTCTTGGCCCTTACCAAGAACCATTTATAACTCAAAATTTTTGAGTGATAATGATTGTAATGGTACAATGATCCTTCAGGTAAACGTTCGCTGTCTCGATCATCGTCAAGACGCTTGGCGTCTCGAAGAAGCTCGTCGTCTCGAGGACGCTCTTCGTCTCAAAGACGCTCGCCATCCCGAAGACGCTTGTTGTCCAGATACTCGTCAGGAGATTCGCAACATCGAGAACGCTCATTACTGCGTTATGCGCCCAAGCGTCCACCGCCTCGATCTTCATTGGAGGTTAGTTGCCCAGGACTTAGAGATCGGGCGCCTCGGTCGGTCTCAAGACATACGACGCCAAATGTCAGGGAGTTACCAGAGACAGCAAACATTAATAGGAATAAGACTCCCGATGTTATGCCAGGCGAAAACAACACAGAAAAAATCCTGGAGACTGCTTCTACCGAGATACCAGAACACGAAGTCGAGCTTCAACAGGAAATAATAAACGTGATTGGTGCTCGTCTGGAACCAGACAAGAAGTCTGCCACAGCTGTCCATAAGGACGTAGCCCTTCGCTAGTCGGAAATTTTAAAGAAGGGACTCCCACCGGAGGAAGTCAGGCTACTTTTGGAAAAGTATCCGATCCCGGAGAACTGTGGCTTTATTTCAGCCCCAAAGTTAAATGCGGAAATTAGCGCCGCTATACAAGAAGCCGCAGTAAAAAGGGACAAGCGTATTGTTGAAAAACAAGAGCGTGTTGCGGCATGCATTGGGGCCATGGGAAAAGCAATTTCTACTGTACTGAAAATAGAATGTCCGGAAAAAATCGGGTTACTCGAATGCTTAAGCGACGGCGGTAGGCTTCTCACCTCAATTCACAGGGAGGAGTCCCTGGCAAGAAAAAATATTATCCTAGCGAATTTAAATATTTCTATGAAGAATACGCTCTCAAACACGTCAGCCGACGAGTGGTTATTTGGAGGCGATTTAGAAGAAAGACTAAAAGTTGCTAGAAATCTGGAATTTTTGCGCAAACGAAAACATTAACCCGTTTTCCGCTTCTACGAATAACGTATTGTCATTTCTCAGGGAACAGTTTGAAAAGCATGCATCGCTCAGTTCACTGAACTGCTATAGATCAGCGATTTCTTTAATTATAGGACCGGAGATAGGAAAAAACGAAGAAATTCAACAGTTTTTGAGGTGTAGCAAAATTGAGACCAGCGGCTCCCAGGTATGATTCGACTTGGGACCCGCAGATTGTTTTAAAATTTTTATCAGGCTGGTATCCAAATAAAGATTTGAATTTAAAGCGCTTAACATTGAAACTAGCGACCCTACTGGCCCTAGTTACAGGGCATCGTTTGCAAACCCTAGCGCTGATTGATATAAGAAATATCTACCGAACAAACGAGAATTCATTAGAGATAAAGATTCCAGATACAATAAAAACATCCGGTCCAAATAAGAAACAGCCGGTACTGAGACTACCCTTTTTCACCCAAGACAAATCTATCTGCGCAGCTTCAGTGTTACTTTTATACTTAAGAAAAACCAAAGAGATACGTGGTTCGGCTAAGAAATTATTTATTTCGTTTAGAAAACCGTACAAAGCGATAGGCACCCAAACACTCAGCCGATGGATTAAAAATATTATGTTTAAAAGCGGTATAGATATCAATACCTTTTCAACATATAGTACTCGTCACGCGGCGACGTCTGCAGCAAAACGTCGAGGTGTAAATATCGACTTAATACGTAAGACTGCCGGCTGGTCAAAGGACTCAGAGACCTTTACGCGTTTTTATGATTGTTGCGTTACCTCAGAAAACACACAATTTGCAGAAGCGGTTTTGGAAACCGGTAGACTATAGTTGGTACAATTGCAAATTGCAAGGACCTACAGTAGGCTACCTGATCAAAAGTGTTTTCTTTCTCTTTCTTTTCTTTCCTTTTCCTTCATTAAGTGTATGATTTTAACTATAATAAAGCCTTTTTATAGAGTAATATTGCTGCCGTAACTGGCTTTAAACAACTACATATATGATCTCGAGGAAGAGGCGCGAAATACAATTAGAGATTGAACGAGCTTACCTAAGTGAGGTTCAATCTTGATTGTATGAGGCGCCTCTTCCGAAGAGATCAGTCCCTCCCTCCCATTTATCTCAACGAGATACCCGGAGTTTAAGTTACGGCAGAGCTTTAAAGAATGAGGGTAAAAGCCAGCACACAGGGGCGCGAGGAACGCGCCACATAGGGAAATTTGTGTTTCCCTAGCTTTGAAGACTTGTGGCGACACTGTGTGAAGTGGGGGTACTACATATATGATCTCTTCGGAAGAGGCGCCTCATACAATCAAGATTGAACTTCACTTAGGTAAGCTCGTTCAATCTCTAAGTACATGTAGAGAAGGAACATCTAATATTTGGATCGAAACTAATGATGCTTAAGTCAAAAAAAGGCAGTGCCCTAGAGGAGTTAAAGATGTTTATTTACTTTTTTGCAGAAAATGGTTAGTAAATAATAAGTTCTATGTATATAAACGTCATAAATTAAAACAGTTAAAAAAGTCTTCATTAAAAGTATATTCACGTAATATTTCTATCTACTATGTAATTATTATTATCTTGTACAATTGAAATATCTTGTACAATTGAAATCACTTTTTGAAATTACTTTAACAATTGTACCATTTACAAGACCCAATCTAACATCTAACAATCAATATTACACCGAAATTAATATTAATATTAATATTATCATAACTATCGTAACAATTTTAATTGATTTTTTTCGCTCAGTTGTTCTAGAATTATCATCATTTATGTAATATCTAAATAAATTATGATTAATATTTTATTATTTAATAATTGTGTACAAAAAAGAGTGATATCTCTAAAAAAATTATCTTTTTAAAAAAAGGTAAAAAAAAGGTGCTAAGTCCGCGTCAAAAAGTATTTTGCAAAATAGTATAGTATTATTAACTCTAAAAAACTATTTAAAAACCTATTTTCCAAAATAGTGTAATTTTAATCTACACACATAAGTTATTTTAATCTAAACAAAATGGTTTATTTTAAACCATAAAAAAACTATAAGTTATTTAATTATACATTCTACAAAAATAATGATATCAACAAATTGTGCTAAGTAAAAATAAAAATTTAAAAAAATATTTTAATAAAAAATGTTACAAAATAATATAAAAAATAGTTTTAATTTTTTAAATTATATCCTACTAAAATACTGATATCGAGAAATTATGCTATTTGAAAATAAAAATTTAATATTTTTACAAAAAATTATACATAATTGTTTTAATTTTAAAAAAATTATGGTATTACAACGTTGCCCCAACTTAATAAAACTTTTTGAAATAAAATATATAAAAAAAAGTATAGTATAGTATAGTATAGTTCGAAAGTTTAATTTAAAAAAGAAAAACAAATAATGTAAAAATATAAAATTAAAAATTATTTACAAAAAATTAAAAATTAAAAATTAATGGAAAAATATAAAAATGTATATAAAAATTAAAAATTAATATAAAAATAAAAAATTTAATTAAAAGACTTAGCTCTGCTACAAAATATGCTATTTTAAAAATTAGCAGCGTCAAATCTTTTGATTAAATTTTTTTGTTTTAAACTTTTATTTGAAACATTTTTTTGAAAAAACTTCTTCTTTTCGAGATATTCGCGTGTATTGATTAAAATGGTCTAACCTGTATATTTATACTTATGTACATATTATTATTACTTTAAAAGCTTTTTCCGACATTGTATCTTCAACGTATTATATTATAATATTTTAGATTAAATATTAGAATTAGGTCTTCTCACCAAAGACCGGTTTACTGATTTTGAAATTGTAAAAGATGTGGCTCTGACTAGCAAAGTTTTAGTCGTCATTAGCCAACATTCTGATTGGCTGACCAAATCAACCCTCCCTCTCCCCACCAGGAACAACGGGGGTATATAAGGACTACCGCAACCGAAGAGAGCTCAGACTCGGAGTTCCTAGTCCTGATGATGCAAGCTGCAATGTTTGCGAAACGTCGGCAAAGTGCCCAACACGAACGTGGCATCCATCCAGAAACCCTCTCGGTTAACGATATTCTCAGTGTTTTTGTTGTTGTCTTTTCCAAGAGGTGGCGATCGAATAAAAACCGATGATTCTTGGTCGGATTTGAACTTGGGTTTTTGGCTGTTTATTGTTTATTAAAAAGTTATTAATCAAATAAGTTTAAGGTTCCACATGGATTTTGAATTTTCCACGTGAAGCGAAATCCACTCTACACTTCAGTGCTTTCAATGTGAAGCTTTTGATCTTTATTTACATTTTATAATATTCGGTCAATTCTGCGTGTTCGTACTTGTAGTCTGTCAGTCTTTTGTCAGTTGTTCAAAAAAAGATTATCTGCTACAATCTGAAATAAAACTTTACGAATTTTTAAGAAAGTTGGAAACCCACAGAAGACATGAGGGAAAAGGGTTTTGCGCTTTCATTCCAAAAATATAATCTAACCCAAACCTAATTCTATTCTAATTTTAATTTAGTTTAGATTAGGTTAGTTTTTTGAATTTTGAGGAGTACTAGGGGCAAAGCCCTTTAACATGTTTTCTGTGAAATCATTATATAGTACAATATCACATGGGTATCCAATTTTCTTAAAAACTCATAAAATTTTATTTTAAATCGTAGCAGACAACTTTTCAACACTAAATGACAAAAGATGACTGACTACAAATACACACAAAATAGACCGAATATTATAGAATGTAAATAAAGAAAGTCAGAATCTTCATATTAAAAGTTAACTCTCTTAAGCTAGCAAAATTAAATCAGCAAAATTGAATGTGACCTACTAAGTTATTTAGTATTTATTTTATACTATTGTGTGCTACTAAATAATTTTGTACCCCGTGCTGATTTAAGATATCGGAGAACAAAGGCACTTGCTCTTGAGGCTAGTTAAAAAAGATTATTTTAAAGGGATAGTAGAAATATTTTGAATAGTACAAGTGTTTTAAGTAGCACAAATTATATATATAATTATATATGTTAGTCCAGGCATCAAGGGATTTTTTGAAAAAAAATAGGACAAAAACAATTTTATTTTCAATTTCTTCCTTTAGGCCTAAATAATAAAAATTCAAAATATTTTACAAAAATTCGGAAACCGAAATTTATTTCGGAGATATTGTCATGCAAAGTAACTCATTCATCGCGTTAGCTCTCCTACCGCGCCAATACAGACTAGTTTAAAAATTCTCGGTCAAAAATAATGAAAATACTTTAATTCATGTTATAATTAACTTGAAATTATAATTTATTTGTATAAAAAAATACTCGCTCATTAAAAATCGATGTTTAACTTTTTCTTAGCATAAATTTTTCTTTCATATTTTTATTTTATAAATATTCATGTGAATTATTATAAATATTTATACTGATTAATATTGATTATGAAATATTTATTTTGCAATATGATCTGGAAAAGATTTTTTCCACATTAGCATGAGTAACATCGAAATTTGTATGCAAAAACAGTCGCACAGAAGTGATGAAGACTGTCACTATTCTGCACACTATTCATTTGGATCTTTGAAACTATAGGACTGAGAAAAAAAAGTCGAACCATTTTTTGTAGAGAATTTTATAAGGAATAAAATTGTCAAGAAAGTTTTTTTACACTAGAAGTCATAATTTTCAAGATATTTAAAAGAAACCAAAGTGAAGAGATTAAAAAAATTTCTTTTGTCCTAATTATTTCATCTATTCATTCTTTTTTATGTTCTGACGTCTGGACTATACATATAACTTGTTTTATTTTTAATATTTTTTTGTCCTGCCAGTTTCGTATAAAGTTGGCATGTTTTATGATATAATATAGGTGTAGATAGATAGATCCATAGTATAGATTAGTGGTATATTTTCAGGGAGAGAGTTACTAAAATGTACTGCGACCTTTTGAACGAGAAAAATATCAGGCGAAGAGACTAGATATTTGCCTATACAACACCGAAAGATTGCAAGAACATTGCACAGACATTGCTCGGAAATATTGTAAGATTGTGTGGAGATTGCGAAATATTTCCGCAACATTACTGCAAGATTGCGACAATGTTGAAATGTTCGCCCTCAGAAACATTTCATTGAAACATTCCAGCAATGTATCCTCTCCAAAACGTTACAATAAAATGCTATATCAACGTTACAAGGTAATATTAAAATGGAAGGTAATAATTTCATACGTTGGCACATACATGTCATATTCGCTACTTTAAATTTCAATGAATAAATAATATTATGATTAGTAAACATTGCATATAAAATGTGACTTTAGATCATCACTTTTCATGTGTGATGTAAATGTTATTTATTCGTTAAAATTTCAAATATTGGATGATGATTTGACATGTCAAATGATTTTGACATGTCAAAAGTATGAAATTACTACCTTTTATTGTAATATTATATATTATTATTATATATGTTATATATGATATTATATTATATTATATATTATACAGGGTGTCCCAGACTTCGCGCATAGGTAAATGGGAGATTCCTGAGATCATTTCGAGACGAAAATTCTAATACCAAAATGTCGAGGGTGCTATAGTTTTTAAATGAGAAGGGTTTATAGTTGACTAATCAAGTCATCCGAAATTCGCGCGCTCAGGCATGGCACACTATACAGTAGTGAAGGTGTTTTCAAGCCCCAATTCTATTCTCGAAATTGATAATTTTGCATACGTTGTTGTTATAATTGTTTCTTATTTTATTGTATTTTATTGTTTTTTTTTTTTTACCGTACAGACCACATTGTTACGTCACTGAAGAGGACTCTGTGAGTTCGAAACGCGTATGACGATTTTTCAATATTTATGTAAATTTTAATATATTGACAAACCTTTATTATCTTATATGGAAAACTTTTAATAAAATGATCTAAATTATTTAATTATTTGGTTCAACAATACTTATTATCATAATCAGTTTTTCGTTTTATAAAAAAAGGTCAGGCTCTTAAAAGGCTTATTTGTTTAATTGTATATTTACATTGAGGAGCCACTATCTACTTAATTTAAGTTATATTTTTTTTTTTTTCTGTCAAAGCTGTCACATGAAGTGTATCGCAAATAAGTGACAATTTCACATGACAAAAATGTAAAATTAATATCAAATGAATAATTTTTTATTTACGGCTGCTACGGCTATAAAATTCTCATTTGTAAAATAATCTCTTAAAAAATTTATGTAAATATTCCCTATTAGTCTTATAAACATCAAAAGAACCAATCTAAAATTTAATATAACTATTGTACGATACACTTCATGTGACAGCTTTGACAGTTCGTGTTTCAAAGTCAATACTGACATATTTTACTATTAATTAATTATCATAATTATAACATGAATTATCATAATTATAACATAAATACAATAAAATACAATAAAATAAGAAACAATTATAACAACAACGTATGCAAAATTATCAATTTCGAGAATAGAATTGGGGCTTGAAAACACCTTCACTACTGTACAGTGTGCCATGCCTGAGCGCGCGAATTTCGGACGACTTGATTAGTCAACTATAAACCCTTCTCATTTAAAAACTATAGCACCCTCGACATTTTGGTATTAGAATTTTCGTCTCGAAATGATCTCAGGAATCTCCCATTTACCTATGGTGCGCGAAGTCTGGGACACCCTGTATATTATATATATAATATTATATATTTATATAGTAAAAACTACGCTGAAACTCATATTTCCAATTGTCGTATATTGATAAAATGTTTAAAAACTTATATAAAAATTGTAAGCTCTTTTTTAGAAGCTTACGGACAGCCACTGATATTTTTGGTGGGAGTCGCCAATTGAGATTCCTTAGAATCAACATCAGCGGATAATTTTACTGCGCTTTACTTCTGTGAGACTGATTTCCGTTGCCAATTTCGGTGAAATATTACAATTGTATCTCTCTGAAATGTCTGCGCAATATTACATTGTAACTTGCAATGTTGCAACGTCCCTGTATCTGGAAGCTTTTGTGCTGTATGGGTAAGAAAGCCGACATTTGAATCCGGACCTTCTGCTTTCCGTGCGACCATGTATTCTACTAAGCTATTCAAGTCTACGCCGATACTTCTCTTGCCTACTGTATTATAACAGAATAGAATAGAAAACAGTCAGCAGCACAATGTTCGGACATTCCGTTTAATGGTAGACCATCGTATGGATGCAGAGTGGCCACACTCTCGAAGACCCATTTAATAAATCTATTAAATATCTAACAAGTAAACAAATTCTCAAAAAGTATTTCCCAACTTTCTACATAAAGATCCATCCCACACCGCCCAATGTTTTCAGCGCGAAGTGAAGTATAATTATACAGTTCCATGTGAGTCTTTAACTTTCATAGTTCCTCAAACTTCCTCGTTTTGTGGAAAGTTCGAAATCCATATGGAACCATATAATAAATTTCGTTTTGCACTGCACCGGGTGGTGTGGAGTGAACTTCGCTTTGCGTGAAAAATTGAAGACTCATGTGAAACCATACAATAAGATCTTAAAACAGAGGGCGATGTAGAGCAAACCTCGCTTCACGTGAACATTCAGTTAGAAACCAATATAGAACTGTACAATATAATAATACAATAATAATAATACCGTTTTGTACCACAAACACAAATAAAAGAAATTAAACGGAATTTTTGCCTTATTTTATATTTATAATTTTATATTTATTTTATATTTATTGCCTTATTTATAAGTCACATTCGAAACAAAATAAAGGTAAAGACTTATTTTGTTTATTAATCCTTCGAAGCGAATTGTATTAAATTTGATACATCTTTTGAAAATTAAAAGAAAAAATTTTTTACTCTATTTCTTTTTGAAATTTTATACCTAGTCGTATTTTTGCTGATTCCGAATCTGTAACAAAAATTTTAAAATTCACATTGGTTGATTCAATATGTCACTCAAAATCCAAACAATTCTTGTTGTATATAAAATATATAGTATAGGTATATAAAAATATATATATATATATATACTACTATATAAAATATACATAGTAAAAAATGTCTATACATGATACTCAAATTATTCGGACGTTTTTGAGGCTGATTTCGAATTTGAAGTCAACATTCATAAATTTTTAAAATACAAAATGGGGGAAAGTAAAAATAATCATAAAAAATCTCTTTTACACCAAATTTGATATTATATCTGGAGTTTTTGAGTCGTTGATTTTAAATATAAAATAAAAATATAAAAATGGCGGATCCAATATAACAAACCAAAATTGCAAAAAATAAATTGATTTGTATAACATTTGTATAAATAAAATTGTATAAAAGTTTTTAGTGTTCAAAAAAAAAATTACGAATTGTTCGTTGAAACAATACATGCACAATACATGTACAAAGCCTATAACTAATATGTGGGAATTTCAAAAATAGACACGTAAGTACTTCGAAACAGAAAATAACAGCAATCTGTTATGCAGAGAGACAGAAGTAAATATCATTAAACTTGATAGCTGAAATGTATTACCACATTATATGTCCATTTTATATAAATCAGTCTATTTTGTGCGTTATGCATCCACCAGATTCAATATTTTCAATTTTTTAATCTTTACTTTAGATTTATCACTAACGATCCTGACGTATCTGATACCAACTGGATTCATTTATGCATTTTTAGTGCTCTATTTTTGGATCCACCATTTTTAATTTAAAAAATTTTAAAATCTGATTCCATATTCGTAATCCGCAACCTCAAAACTTTTTACCAAGTTTCAGGGATTTGTATGCAAAGAAATGTATATGCTTCAAAGAGTTAAAAGGATTTCTTAATTAATTATGATAACACATTAATTTTTACCAAGCGATTTATGGTGATAAGGAAACTTCTTTTTTAATTAAATATTTCTTGTTTTCCAAATAATATCGTGTAGAATAATTTGTTAATGTATAAGAAAGTAGGTTTCTTATTCTGTTTCATTTATAGTTTAAATTAATTAGTTTGTAATAAGTTATTATATCAATATTTTCCTTCAACTTTAATCGTGAATTTTTGTAAAGCAATTTTTAAACAATTGAATAAAATATCTTGCTACGACACATATTGTAATATTGTTGTGATATTCACACACACACACACATTAATATATATTCATTAATATATAAATTTAATGCCTAGTAATTAATATATAAACTCAATATGTAGTATATAAATTCATACATTTCAATTAACGATAAATGTAAAGCGAGACAAATGAAAATATTGAACATTTGATGCGCATCGTTATAATGCGCATCAAATGCGCATTATTATTCGGTGGAGCCGATAATCATAATTTGAGCACAAGATGCATTGAATTTCAATACGTTGCTACATTATTGTGAAAATTGATAATTTTTTAGAAACTTTAATGGTAAAGCACAATGAAATCGCTACAATTAATATAATACTAATAATATAATTAATATAATACATGCAATGTGGGTAGGTACAAAATAATATTAAATATTAAATACACAAAATTATTTTAGTGCTTTATCGATCCGTTGAAACTGTAAAATGTATGTATGTATGTCATAACTGTATATATTATACAAGCCAAGCTTATATAATATATGTATACATATATAAGTCATAAAAAGTCATCAACTTTAAATTAACAGATTTAATTTTTTAATTTTAAGTTTAGATAACAAAAAGAATAATCTATCAATTAATTAAAAAGCGATCGTACTTTAATAGAACTTCTCAAAGTGTCACTTATTTATTAAGTTAACAGTGTGCATTTAAAAGCTATGAAAAATATTCATCCAATTAATCTTTTCTTAATTTTAAGAATCGAAACCTGTTTGCAAGAATTAATATGTATATTACACTATTTTTGCAGTATATAATATTAACTCCTGGATCTCGAATGTCATGAATTTTGCTTTCGCAATTTATCTCTTCATAATCTTCAATATCACCCCGATAATTCAGAACGAATCTTTATTTCTGTGAAGATGAAGGTGCTCCTCTTTCAGACCATTTTCTCATTGATTATATCGAGAGTTATCAATGTGCAACTTTGATTTATCGTTGTTATGGTTTGACAAATTCTACTCGGAACACACGGAAGATCGCGTCACGTTACAAGCGACGTCACGACAAGGGTATTCGTGACTTTAAATGTACCGTTAACAATCATAGAAGATTGAGATTATCAGAATAATCTTTGGAATGTCGTCACTTAAAAGTTCCGATTTGTAGCTCATTATTAGATAAATTTTTTAAAAATTATTATAAAGATTGTCCGTGTAAATATAACGTATTTCTACATATATTATATTTTAGATGAAGATAAAATAATTTGCTAAGTGCAATTTCTACAGAAATAATCTGTATATAAAACTCTTCGAAAGTAAATGGAAGATAAAATAAGAACAGTTTGATTGAATCATTGAAAGTTGAATCATAATCAGTTGCAATGTGTGTTCCTTGGCAAGTAAAATTTTCCAATTGACCTATTTAATATCCTCTCTCATGCATTCTCGTTCTTACGTAAAGCCATAATCTTATAGTGTAAGTGCACGTTCAACTTTACATAACGAGACCCTGTAGCACTGGACCTTATGGCGGAAATCGATGCTATGCGTTTGTGCAAAGTATAAAAGCCCTTCTGCCGCTATATTTAGGTAATAAACACTGCAATAAGCCATTTGACCTTCTCATGTTCGCGCTTCAATAAATCAACACGCGAATCATATGTCATTAAACATATCTCCTCTTTAGCTTTACTAAAAGAAAGAATCGATTTTTTTCCTATTAAAAATGTACACAAAATTGTTTCTGATTTATGACCGACAGAAATTCTAGAACTGTTCACAAATTATTATAAGATTCAGAAGAACAAATACAAACAAAAATCTATTTTATATATAATGTAACATAATGTTATAATTTTCGACAATCAAGACTGCGGAAGATAAAAATATTAAATAAGTTTTAATTTAATAGTTTTATTTAAATATTATTTTTTTACTGTAATCTTTAATGTTAAGTGTTCTCTCTCTCACACACACACACACTCACACGCACTCGCACTCGCACTCGCACTCGCACTCACTACACACACACACACACACACACACACACTCACACACACACACACACTCACACACACACATAGTATAGTAATTAATATACATATATCTAGATTCCTTAGTTCCTTAGGAAAAACATAGAGCTTCTATAAGCTGTTTCTGCCTGTAGGAGTTTCAGTAATTTAAATTTTTTAAACGGGTAGGTGATTGGCCTTTTGAGTCTGGGGCTGCTAGCTTTAAAACTTCAGACAGGCGTCCCTCTTCTAGGGGCTGTAAATACTCTAACAGTCAGTGGTTTGCCGTTGCCTTTTCCAAGAGGTGGTGATCGAAAACCGACAATTGCTAATCGGATTTGAACTCGGGTCTTCGGCTCATTAAAACAACGTACCTACATCACTCTGAGCTATGATGGCCACAATATTAAGTATTAAAGAGTTATAATAGATAACAACATGTTTTGTTGATAATTTCACTGGAAAAATATGCTTCCTCGAATATAAAAAAGCTTTAAAATATTTTAATTCTAAAATGAGTAAATGTTTCCGCTAAGTGGAAATTGGCGCAATCAATAAATCACATTCCAATAATAACGGCTTGTCGTAAATTTGGTACTCTCTTTTTCTGTTCACAGCAGTTGAATTCTTTATACAGAGTATTTCTAAACTAGCGATAAATATTTTAATAACAAGTTCTTTATCGTTAATATTTTAAGACAAAAATTTTAATGTGAAAATGTTATAATAATTTTCATATGAGAAAAATTTAATCTTCTGGCGGGTGCCTTTTTCATAACAGGAGTGGACGCCCCGTGTACAAAGTACACCATGGAATGAGATTGGAAATTTGAAAGGTTAAGGGATATTATCGTAAAATAAGCATTATGTGGTGAAAGTTTACGATTTTTGAAAGCTTATTAATGATTTATTTTAATAATAATTGTTCCAATGTATTGTATAATAATCAAAGAATGAAAAAGTTTATGAATCTGTTTCAGACTGAGTAGTTTTACAAACTTTACAAATAACAGAAAATGTAGAATGTTTTTTATAAACATATCGAGTACATTTGTGATATGTGGTACACATATTTTTGCAAAACTTGTATCTTCCTCACTTTCGACGACCAGTGTACTTTATACACACGACAAAACAAAAATTTCTAAAAAAACTTTCATTTTCACTGACTCCTACGAAAAGGAGGGTGCTTTTGCCTGCGCCGACAAACAAACGCTTAAAAATACCGTCCCAAAATCAAAGTCGGACATACTCCGCTAGCAACTAACGAGCTGTCTAGGCAAAGTCAGATAGAGGAATTCAACGTGCATATCGAGATTTTGGAGCTTCTTGACAAACAAAATACGGGCCTGGAAGCCAAAGATTGGATTGTCGCCAGAGCGAGCAAAAAACGAATGCTACAAGTACCCATTCATCTGGTTGAGAATCCACCAATAAAAACCCTACAATTTTAGGTCTACAGGAAACCGTAAAGTTGTTCGACAGAGAACACATAAAAAAGTTTGATTAGCAGGAGGTGCGGGGTCTAAGAATAACTGACCATAATTTTCCTGTAACTCAAATTAATTATAACAACAAATTTGAACGATTTTTGTCAGAAGCATGCGACGCAAACAAGCATTGCACTTATCCAAGAACCTTAGCTCCTGAATAATATAATAAAAGGTTTGGACGATAAAGTATCATTTACAAAGCTCAAGTCCAAGTAACAAACTAAGGCCTTAGTCAAAGGGTCAAAGGTTAATCTTTATATCACAACTGGACTTAATGATTCAGATGAGAGATCTGGCTGAGAGAAGGACTAATATTGAATGTATTGATAAGATCGATCTACATGTCCTACAACTCTATGGATTTGCCAGGAGGAAATAAAGTACCTGATGATTTATGTAGAGGAAAGGAAATTTGAACTCCTACTAGGTTGCAAATTCCTATCTACAGAGTGATTCAGAACAACCTTGTGATATTGAAATGTATTGAAATGTATCGTATTTCTGTGAGTGAATTCTGAGATGTTTCTTCTTTTACCAAAATTTTCTCCGAAACTTAGTTTTTGAGTTTTAAAGAGAAATAGTTAACAAATTACAGAAGTACGCGAGTACGGAAGATAGGCAGGGACGACGCAACTCACCGTCCGACGCAGATGATTACGTGGGGCGTTTAGCCTCAGCTTCCATACTCGCATACTTCTGTAATTCGTTAACTATTTCTCTTTATAACTCAAAAACTAAGCTTCGGAGAAAATTTTAGTAAAGGAAGAATCATCTCAGAATTTACTCAGGAATACGACATGTCAATATCACAAGGTTGTTCTGAAACACCCTGTATATCATGTAGGTTGGGAGAGTACCAACATCAACTAAATAAAAAAAATTAGTTTTTATGACTTCATTATAGACACAGATCTAAGTTGAAGGAATCCAGAATCTTCAAGGACTGAAGAATACAAGGGGTCATTGATATCATGATCATCTATATCGAGATAGTAGCTTGGAGAGTTTCGAATAAACCTTCAGGTTTCTAAGTAGATACGTCTAATTCTCCATTATGTACCGCAGACAAATTGAAGTCCGAAAACCTTAGAAAACTTTACCTTAGAAAACTATTTGAGGTGGTTTGAGAGGGCAGATTTAACCCTCGGCTGGTAAACATGGGTCGTTCGTGCCTTGTCGAAACTTTCTTCCTTTGCTAGCTCGGGAGGGGGGTAAGGGGCGGGGCAAAACTATGCTGAAAAAAATTGTATACTAGTATACTACTAGCTCCCCAAATGCCGATGTTTTATTGTGCGAACAGCTTCTGTATGAGCCAGTCAAAATTTGGAAAAGGCACGAACGACCCATGTTTACCAGTTAAAGGTGCCAAAAGTACAAGGTGAGTAAAGTACATTGGGCCCCAGAAATTGGAAAAATGAAAGCGTTGCGCCTTTTGTGACGTCAAGAAAGACAAAAAAACTAATATGTGTTGCGTTAAGTGCCATAAGCCTGTATGCGAAGAGCACAGGTCTCTACATGCCGTGATTGTTTATAATGGCCTTATAATTTTTGTATTTTCTTATTTTTGTATTTTTTCTTATTTTTGGTAAAAATAGACAATGTCTATGATAATTTGTATGAATAAAATTGAGTAAAAAATGAAATTATGTCTATTTTATTGTAAATAATACCTTTTTACGTACTTCGAAAAAACGCGATTTTCATGTTGAAAACTTAAGCATTTATTTAATTGGTACATATTTGCAATATTTTTTTCTTGAAAGTACTATTCTTAAGCTTTAATTTCCTTTTTGAAATTTTTAAAAATATTAATTTGATCAAAAGTTATGATTTTTTAAATAAAACAGTACATTTTCCACGTTTTTATTTGTTCAAACAAATATATTGTTTAAACAAATTAATAAATCATCAATATAGCGATCCTTATACTAGGATAGTTAAAGAAGCACCATGAATTTTTTCAGATTTTTTTTAGCACTTTCAAGTACTTTTTAAAGCGTCGGACGCGAAAGACCCATGTTTACCATGTAAAGGTGCCAAAAAATAGTTTACCAGCCAAGGGTTAAACTAAAGTGTAGTATATCAGGGTAGTCTCGAGAGTTGCTGCCCTCTTATTTTGGAAACACTGTTGGCAATGAACCGTACGAATACTAGCTATAAGTCAGTTTTCCCGATGAGCGTAGCGATGCGTATCGTGAGATACCTTCTCGTTTTCAGTATCTGTATTTTACATATCCAATTCTAAGTAATAAACGCTTTATCATTTGAAACGCGGTTGGTGCATCATTTACTACAACTGGCAACGAGGATCACTTGTGGAAAAGTACTTGGTGCAAAAAAAGTGAAATAAAACAAGGAAAATGTATGGCAGACAAAGCTAGTTCAAGCATTCGAGTGAGTGACTCGGAAGACTCAAGTACAAAAGACATCTACAAACTCAATAAAGAAGAGACAATTGAAGAATTAAAAACATTCGCGAAGGAAACGGACATACTAAAATCATTAAAATTAGACACCCTACGGAAAATTCTGAGCAAATTCCGAAAAGAGGAGAGACCACTCGAATTGGAGCAAGAACCAACGGAAAGAAGAAAGAAGAAAGACAATAACAGCGAGAGCAAAGAGTATCACGAAGGCAAGGAAGGCAAAAAATCAAAACAAACAGGCTCATCGGCAGGTGTATACGAGACAGGCGAGAAAGAGACAATCGAACAGTATACGTCACAGTCAAGTACAAACGAGAAAGAGAGAGACAAACGAACGAAATACGCCACATACAAGTATGGCCAAGGCTAGCAAACTAAAATTTGTGTTGGGCTAAGATGACTGGGAGACTTACGTTGAGCGTTTAGAAATGTATTTTGTAGCCAACGACGGTAGAAGACGATGGTAGAAGAAAAGAAAATAGCAGTGATGTTAACAAAAGTAAGCGCCGATATGTACAGGCTTGTAAGAGATCTATGTGCGCCGGTTAAGCCTAAGGATAAGACTTTTCAGCAGTTGGTTAGGTTGACATAGTATCGGTACATTTGTGCCCGAAGCCGTCGGAAACAATGGAGAGATGCAAATTTCATTTCGCCAGACAAAGTGAAACCGAATCGGTAGCGGATTTTAGTGCTCGACTGAAAAAAACTAGCATTGAACTGCAATTTTTCGGAGCTCCAAATTTCTTTGAGAGATCAATTCATATGCGGCTTAAAAGAGCAAGAGACAAGTACGGAACTTTTTCGCGGCATGGTAACTACGTTTGAGGAGGCCTATAGAGTAGCAGCTTCAAGGGAGGAGGCCAAACGAAATGCAAACGAGAACGGCGAATATTACCGAGCACTAGTACTACGGAGAACACACTCGCGCTGTTTAACTCAAACAAAAAACAAGTATTCCAAAAAGAGGAAGAAGGAGGGGAGTAAACCCTAGAAGAAACTATATTCGCGCCCGAAGACGGACGGAAAAGAAAGCTCACAGTCCTTCTGTTTTTGTTGCAACAAACCCAACCATTGGGCAAAAAAATGCAAATTACGATTTTAAAACTTGCTTATTTTGTAAGGTAAAAAGACATATTGAAGCAGCATGTAGGAAGAAACCAGAGGCCGGTCAAAGGATGCAACACGTGCAAGAAGAGGAAGGTGATCGACAGACAGGCGAAGAAGATTTTCTCATGATAGAGACAATAGAAAAGAAAAGCGATTTCTTGTACGTGTCAAAGGAGAAAAAGACTGACCCACAGTTTTTTGAATTCACGATTATGGGTAAGACGAATATCAAAATGGAGGCAGATTCAGGCTCGTATGCGACTGTTACACATAAAACAGTAAAAGATAAATTATTACCGTTCGCGCCGATACAAACGTCAGATTTAAAATTACGTTCGGTAGCCGAAATAAGCCTACCGGTGTTAGGCCAAATAAAAGGTTTGAACGTTTCATTTCAAGGTCGCACCCGCTCGCTAAATTGTTATGTAGTACCAAGTGACGGCGTCTCGGTGGTAGCGAGAGAGTGGTTAGCGGTATTTAATCTCTGGTCACTGAAGGAATGGAAAAATAAAAAAATTTCGCGAATTTTAGTACAAAAACTGGAACAGGACCGGAACAGCCCTTATGCGACTGGAGTCAAAATACCCGATATTATTCCGTCCGGGCGAGGGACTTTTCAACCGGGGCACGCTAAACTTAACATTAAAAGAGAACGCGAAATTGCGCTCAAGGCCAGGCCCGTAGCATTCGCGTTGCGAGACAAAGTTGAGGCAGAATTAGATAGGTTGCTGAAGTTGGATCATATTGAGAAAGTAGATATTAGCCAATGGGCAACACCCATTGTGCCATAAAGTCCGATGGGTCTGTCAGAATTTGTGGAAATTTCAAGTTGACATTAAACCCGAGACTCGTAATAGATAACCCATTACCGTTAATAGACGAGATTTTCGAGAAACTAGAGGGAGGAAGTAAATTTTCGCAACTGGACTTCTCGCATGCGTATATGCAGATCGCGGTGGACGAGTCGGTGCGGGACTGTTTGACAATAGTCACACATAAATGGTTGCTCCGATATAGGAAACTACCGAAAGGGGTTGCATTGGAGTCGGGGGATTTCCAAAAAAAGATGGAGCTATGCTTGGCCGGAATTCCTAAGACGGCGGTGTATCTCGATAATATTTATTGTACCGGAAGCACAGATAGCGAACACTGGGAAACCCTTGAAAAGGTATGTGGAAAATTACAGGAATACGGCCTCCGAGTAAATAAACAGAAATGCGAATTTTTTAAAGAATCGCTCGAGATTCTCGGATTCGTCATATGTAAGGAAGGGTTAAGAAAGGTACCTTCTAAGGTAGCGGCTATG
The DNA here is from genome assembly GCA_901521435.1 of Crematogaster levior. Lineage (NCBI taxonomy): Eukaryota > Metazoa > Arthropoda > Insecta > Hymenoptera > Formicidae > Crematogaster > Crematogaster levior. Next base: position 26,382 of record CABEGB010000109.1, on the reverse strand, counting down.
ATCGGAGCGCCGAGATCGACCGATCAGAAGCAGCTCGCATCCTTCTTAGGATTAGTAACGTATTACGCGCGATTTTTACCAGATCGGGCGAACAAATTAAAAGCCTTGTACACATGCGCCAGTAAAGACGAGTTCAATTGGAAAGACGAGTGTGAGAAGGCTTTTGGATGAGTAAAAACAGAACTAGCATCACCACAAGTGCTCGTGCACTACAATCCAAAGCACAAATTAATTCTCGCGTGTGACGCCTCGCATTACGGTTTCTCAGCGGTGTTATCACACGAATATCCAGACGGTTCCGAACGTCCGATCGCGTTTGCGTCGAAAGTCATCCCCGCATAAGAGTTAGGTAGAGCGATAATAGATAAAAAAGCTGGAGTGATAGTATTCGGTCTGCGAAAATTTTATAATTATGTATACGGCAGACAGTTTACGTTGAAGACGGACCACAAACCATTGACGTACATTTTCAGAATCCGGCCAAGATAAACTTCTAAAAAATATAGTTAAATATGTAAAAGACGGATGGCCACGCGTAGATACTCTCGCGCTGGAAGAAAAGAAATTCTATTTAAAAGGAATTGAGTTATGTGTAGAGCAAAATTGTTTATTCTGGGGTGATCGTATTGTTATACCCGCAAGCCTGCGAGAAGCAGTTACGAGAAATTCCTGTCGCATTTAGGCGTCATAAAAATGAAAATGATCGCCAGATCTTTCGTATGGTGGCAAGGTATTGATGGAGATATAGAAAGCGTCGCGAATGCGTGTCGAATCTGTTTGGAGGAGAGAAATAAACCCTCGAAGACATCGCTTATGTCGTGGCCCTGGCCAGAGAGGCCATGGTCAAGAATCCATAGTGATTTTTTGGGACCGTTTGAGGGTCACATATTTCTGGTAGTTATCGATGCCCATACAAAGTGGCCTGAGGTCATAGACATGAAAATACGCAAACTGATAAGGTAATATGCGAATTTAAAAATTTGTTTGTGAGACACGGATTACCGAGACATGTGGTCATGGACTACGGTCGACAGTTTACAAGTAGCGAGTTTAAGGAGTTTTTGTCGCCGCATGGAGTGAAACAAAGTTTCACAGCGCCTTATCATCCGGTGACTAATGGAGCTGCAGAAAATTTTGTGAAGACATTTAAAAATAAGATGATAAAAATAATGAAAGACGGGAAATCGTTAGAACATGCGGTGAATTAATTTTTGTTTGATTATAGAAGCACGCCGCACTGCACTACTCAGCGGAGCCCCGCGTGGCTCATGTATAGGCGCGAACTTCGTACGCGTTTTGATTTATTTAAGCCTAGCATAAGAAACGAAGTAGAGAAGAAGATGCAAGTTCAAATCGACGCCACGGGAGGAAAGCGCCAAATTACGTTTGAGAAGGGAGATTCGGTAGACGACCATAGAGTGAAACGCTAAGCGTGTAGAAGCAACGGTGTCAAAAAACCTATCCGGTCTCCTACGAAGTCACAGTAGACTCGGCAATTAAATGGAAGCGTCACGTCGACCAGATATTGCTAAAAAAGACGTTAAGGCGATCGGAGAGAATTAAAGCTAAGGAAAATTCTTAGTTTTCCAGTTTAAGGAGGAGGAAGTTGTAGTATATCAGGGTAATCTCGAGAACTGCTGCCCTCTTATTTTGGAAACACTGTTGGCAATGAACCGTCCGAATACTAGCTATAAGTCAGTCTCTCCCGATGAGCATAGCGATGCGTATCGTGAGATACCTTCTCGTTTTCAGTATCTGTATTTTGCATATCCAGTTTTAAGTAATAAACGCTTTATCATTTGAAACGCGGTTGGTGCATCATTTACTACATAAAGCTTCACTAGATTCCACACCAAGAATAACTTAGAAACAGCAGCGCAATTCTTGAATGACACCATTATCAATGCTTATAAGGCAAATTGCTCTTTGAAGTCGAAGTAACACTTGACTAAAATTTCTTGGTAGAAAAAGGAATTTTCTAAGCTTAAATCAGACGTGAAAAGACATTTCAAGAAAAACTGGCTCATTGAAATCCTAAGAAATTTTTAGTACAGCAAAGCAATAATAATTACTAAGCGCAAGAGTTGGAGAGAGCATTTTGCGAAAGCATTGAGAGCGTCATAGAGAAATCACCCAGGCTAAACAAAATTCTTAGTCTAAACAGCCATCGTAATTGGGCTGCCTCTCAAATAGAAATTACTTGGAAAACATGACTGAGTTTCTAAAACCTCATGAAGCTTATTTCCCAAGATTTATGGAGACAACCCAGGATCAGAGAAGGGCGAAGCTCAAGAAGATATATAATACAAACAGGGAATGGCAGCGGAAGTGGTACATCCAAAAGGTTAATTGAATTTATCGCAGTTTTCTTCAGGAAAGATGCTGAGCATTTTGCTAGGTCCCTGACCAAAATATTTAGGACAAGTATTACCTTTAGTGATATGTTCACACCTAAGCCAGACAAAAAGATTTAGCCAAATTTAAATATTTTGATCAAAAAAACCCATCAACCTTTTTTACTAAAAATACTGAAGAGACTGGTTGATGACTTTCTAAAGAAAGAAATCTCTTAATTACATATTCTACTGGTCTCTTCACAGTATGTCTATAGGGAGAATAATTCAACAGACACTGCTCTACACTACCTTATGAGCAAAATTTAAAAAAAAACACTTGATAGTTAAGGGAGTCTTTTAAGAGTCTTCCTAGATATTGAGGGAGCTTTTGAAGCCTCAAGAAAGCAACGACCAAGTATGGTGTTCCAATCACGTTTGTAAATTTAAAATGGTGACGAGTAGAATTCTAACCATCAATCATGGTAACTCAACCTTAAGTGAGTATCCAACGTAAGGTTATCCGCAGGGTGGAGTACTTTATCCACTCTCGTAGTGGATGAACTCTTGATTAAATTACAGGAAGTGAGTATACTCGCCTATGGTTATGTTGACGCATGGTCATTGTAGTGAGAGGCACTTTCTCACAACTATTAAGGAGCTCATGGACAAAGCACTTAAGATCATCCAAAATGGGTCAGGTTAAAGATCTAATGGTTAAATCGTCAGCCATGATTTCATCAGAAATTACAAATCCGAATTTATCGAGTTTCTAAATTACCCTTTGTAAGTAAAATATTTGGGAGTCCACCTTGACACCAAATTAATATGGAAACATCTCAAAAAGAAGAAAACCAAATTCTACATTTTTTGTAGGTATGCAGGTAGTTAAAACCAAAGGGACCAAGCCAGGCGTTATCTTATAGGTATACAAGACAATACTACTGCCGAAATTAACATATGCTGCAGTAGTCTGGTGACTGAAAAAGATGGAATCAAAGCATCTACTAAAAAACCTGCAAGGTAGTTATCTAAGAACAGTAGTAAGGACTATAAAAACTACACGGAGGTACTAAAAGCCTCTGCTTCTCTCTTCGAACTGGATAATTATTGGTATCACTAAACTCACGACATATAGACCGAAATGTCAGGGCGAGTGGAGGTACACCAGACATACTGACTTAGAGTTCTTTACTTCCCCTTTACTAAAAAACAAAACATTCCAAAGAAAAACAATACAAATCACCAACCAGTTAAAAACTTTTAAAGTTTAGATACTAGAGAAGACTAGAACAAACCACAGTTCCTATGTCATCATGTAATTCCTGAGATTTTATCACAATTTTTAAAACAGAATATCGATAGCTTGGCTTGGTATCAGAATTGAATAAATAATCTTTATATGTATATACTATTTTATCGACAATTCAATCTCAAATTGGAATAACAAATTACACCGGCACACAAAAAAAGTGGTCTGTACATTTGACTAGACCCACCTAAGCTTATGTATTTCGATGCGCGGATTCCAAATCTGTAGTCTGTTTTACCCGTACATATACACCCTCAAAATTTTGGGTAAATTGCAAAAAACCGCAAAAAATGGCAAAAAATCGCGAAAAATCGCAGTTGTGCGAATGGAAAAATTTTTCTCGAACTATATCAAGTATATTTTTTATGTATTTTGATGCGCTGAATCCAAATCTGAAGTTGATTCATCTCGTTGACCCTTCAAATTTAGAGTAAATTGCGGAAAACCGCTAAAAATATTTAAAAAATAAAAAAAATAGTCATGAAGTAGTAGATAATATCAAAAAATAGTATTGTTCTTACTCACAGTAATGAACTAAATATGATTCCTTTCAAATTATGCTATAAAATTTATAGATTGTAATTAAATTTAAAAAAAAACGATCTTCATTAAGTTTACACTGTTCTTCGCTTATATCGAACTCTTTTCTCTTCGAATGTTCTATGCAATGGGTTTCTCTTTCGTTTTTTATTATTTGTGGTTACTTCTCTCTTCAAAGTCCAGCAAAAATCTGCCATCATGTTGACGTTCCACCTTCCTTGATACCTATTCTCCATTTCACTTATGTCTTGGTGAAATCGTTCTCCTTGTTCTTCACTGTAGTCTCCAAGGTTTTGTGGAAAGTAGTCTAGATGAGAATGAAGAAAGTGCAATTTGAGATTCATCAAGCAACCCAAATTTTTGTAATTTTCCAATAACTCTTCAACCAATTCTTCGTAATTCTCACTCTTATTATTTCCCAAAAAATTCTGAGGAACATTTTTAAAATTTTTCCAAGCTGCTTCCTCAGTGTCATCCATTTGTCCGATAAAATTTCCGTCTTCAAATAAACTCCGAATTTGTGGACCATCGAAAATCCCCTCTTTCAACTTGGCATCGCTTATCGCGGAAAATTTTTCTCTTAAGTACCGAAAACAATCACCATCTTTGTCTAGCGCTTTGACATATTGCTTCATAAGACCAAGCTTAATATGGAGTGGTGGTAGTAGATATTTAGAAGGATCAATCAATGGTGTTCGGATGACGTTTTTAGTGCCTGGATCAAAGTTTGTTCTCAAAGGCCATTCTTTTTTCACATAGTGTTGTTTTCTATCCCTACTATCCCATAAACATAGGAAGCAGGGATATTTTGTAAACCCTGATTGCTGACCTAAAAGTATCGTTGCAATTTTTAAATCACCACAAACTTTCCATTGATGTTCCGTGTACTTTATTTTATCCAGAACTATCTTCAAATTTTCATAAGTCTCTTTCAATTTCGTCGAATGTGCTACTGGAATGGGCGCATAGGTGTTTCCGTTATGGAGTACAACAGCTTTGAGACTTCTTTTTGACGAATCAATAAAAAGTCTCCACTCATCATCTTTATATATGTTCGGTTTTAATTCATTTATCAAGCCTTCTACATCCGAACAATATACTAATGAGTTCTCTTCATCGTTTGTAAAAAATCGTCGAAAATCTTGTTCCCTATCACGATAATAGTAAGCTGATGTTCCTTTAGACAACAAATTTTTCTTCTTCAACGTCGCCGCTAGATATTCAGCTCTATCTTTAGATAATCCCAAATCTCTTACGAGATCATTCAGTTCTTTTTGGCTGAAGGTTTCAGGAGCTTTTTGCTGACCATCCGGTAAATATTCTTCATCTTCAGAACTATCTTCGTAGAAGACCTCGTCTTCTTGCATTTCTTCCTTCTCAACATCCATTTGTTCGCAAACAACCGTTTCATCAACAACTACTATTTTTTCAGGTTTCACAACTGAATCAACGTTGACGTACTTGATTTTTGATTTGCTAGTAGTGGTGAAACCTGTAAAATCCGTCATGCAATAATAGCAGTTTTCTGAATTTCTAGGCGCGAACCATATCATCGGTTTTGTAAATTGCAAGTTGTTTTTGCTTTTGGTCTTCGCCCATCGTATTAACATTCCATTACATCTCCCACATGGGGTATGCGGTATCCAGCTTGCATCCCAATTCGTAATTTTAATACCGAAACAATCTTCATAAATTGATTTTAATTTGGCAGATAACGACCTTCGGTATTTAGTCACTTCAAATTGTCCACAAACATAACAAAACCAATGAGGGCTTTTGTTACATATGTGGGAGTAACTTCTTGTAACATTAAACCCTACAGTAGCCAAGTTACCCACTAATGTAGAGCTGCAGTCGCTTGATGACGACGCCAGCGGGCCTGCTTTCTCACCCTGATCAGACGCCGATACTAGGGTTCCGAATCCCTGCATCGTAAAAAACTTATCACTTGTACCTGCCATGACGGCATCTCGCCGTTTACCCAGGGACTCTGCCAAAAGTGCTGTTGCCCACCGTCACCACGTGGAGGTGCCCTGGTTACAGGAACAAGCGATAGTTCTTTCAACAAAAACTTGAAGATAGTTTTTGATAAAAGAAAGTAATTGAAATATCAGGGAAAATAGAAGCTTATGACAGTTATCAGAAAATTACAACAATTTGGGTCACTTGATGAATCTCAAATTACACTTCCTTCACTCTCATCTAGACTACTTTCCACAAAACCTTGGAGACTGCAGTGAAGAACAAGGAGAACGATTTCACCAAGACGTGAAATGGAGAATAGGTATCAAGGAAGGTGGAACGTCAACATGATGGCAGATTTTTGCTGGACTTTGAAGAGAGAAGTAACCACAAATAATAAAAAACGAAAGAGAAACCCATTGCATAGAACATTCGAAGAGAAAAGAGTTCGATATAAGCGAAGAACAGTGTAAACTTAATGAAGATCGTTTTTTTTTAAATTTAATTACAATCTATAAATTTTATAGCATAATTTGAAAGGAATCATATTTAGTTCATTACTGTGAGTAAGAACAATACTATTTTTTGATATTATCTACTACTTCATGACTATTTTTTTTTATTTTTTAAATATTTTTAGCGGTTTTCCGCAATTTACTCTAAATTTGAAGGGTCAACGAGATGAATCAACTTCAGATTTGGATTCAGCGCATCAAAATACATATACTTGATATAGTTCGAGAAAAATTTTTCCATTCGCACAACTGCGATTTTTCGCGATTTTTTGCCATTTTTTGCGGTTTTTTGCAATTTACTCAAAATTTTGAGGGTGTACGGGTAAAACAGACTACAGATTTGGAATCCGCGCATCGAAATACATAAGCTTAGGTGGGTCTAGTCAAATGTACAGACCACTTTTTTTTGTGTGCCGGTGTTATTGATTTATTTTGCTGCAGGCGACTTATCACATGAACCAAATAAATATGATAATGACAGCGATATATTAAACTATTAAATAAAAACATTTCGAACTGTTTTTATAATTTATTATGAATAAATAGAAATAATTTTGTAATAAAATTCTTGAATATTTTGACAATAATTTTATTATTGTCAAAGACATACATTCGCGATACATTTAAGCACTGGCCATATTAGCATCCTTAGACGTGAATTTCTAGTTGTGTCATTCATAATCTTTAAATTTGTCTCATTTGAAAACTATTATAGCTCTGGTTTTCACGTTAGAATTTTCTTTGTCTCCTAAAACTATTACAAAGAATCTGTCAATAAATATTTATCACCGGGAACATCTTATATATGTTTTTTGTTCTGTATCATTATTTTAATGATACATTGCTGTCCTCTCACGAATCCGATCAGTCACTTTTTCCGTCCTTCTATACATTGTTGCTTCTATACATTTGTTGCATGAAACATATATATTTATAATAATAATAATATATTAATAATATAATAACATTTCGAGATTGTTTTAGCACAGTCACATTAATGTACATTATCAATAATTCATCAGAAATTAATGGTTTTGTAAATTCAATGTTTCGAATATTCAATATTGAAATTTATTGAAAGAGAAAAATTAATACTTACAATTAGTAACAATGATATATATTTATATGTATTTATGTATATTTATATTATTTATATTATATTTATTAATTATTAATACCTGATTCAGAAAAATTGAAGACCATGAAAGGTAAAAACATTATTTTTATTTACAGAAGTTGTTGGAAAAGTTCACCGTTAACAAAACCACACGCCGCTTCCATCCGTCTGACCATTGTCTAACCATTGTCATTGACTATCTAACACGCTCAAAGATTCCTGGCGTATTTTTTATTTTTCCGCAATTGTTGGTAATGCGATCTCGTAATTCCTCTACAGTATTGATTGGAGTTTCATAAACAAGAGTCTTTAGGTGCCCCCATAGGAAGAAATCTAGAGGGGTTGTAATCCGGGGAACGCGGAGGCCATGAAATTGGTCCACCTCGTCCAATCCACCGATCAGGATACCGTACATTTAGGTATTCTCTAGCAGTTCTGCTGAAATGCGCGGACGCAATAATATTAGATTTCAATTGTGATAACAGATCACTCGATTAAGTACTACTTATTGAACACATTAATTAAAAAAGCGCAAATCATAGTAAATACGATCAAAACATTAAAAGTATTTATTCTTCAAAATTGATAATTAAATGAGTCGTAACTCCTGAAAGATGCGTTTTTGGACTAACGTTTATCGGAACTTTTTTCATCTTTATGACAAGTCCAATCTAATCCTTGATTTTGGCCAACTATTTCAGGACCACTCTGTATATACATATTATTTATATATATATATTTATATATATATTTACATATATTTATGTGGCGATCATGGCTCAGAGAGATGTGCGTTGTTTTAAAGAGCCGAAGATCCGAGTTCAAATCCGAAAATCATCGGTTTTTATTCGATTACCACCTCTCAGAACGCAACGGCAAACCGAGAGTATCTTGCCAAAAAAACGGTTTGTTAAATTGACAAGCTGTAACCGCAGAAGGAAGCGGGACTCCAGTGCGGATCTCTTGTCCTAAGAATCATTGTAAAGAATAAGCAATGTGTGCGCCTATCGTGCAAAGTCCCATAATACTAAATCCGAAGATTCTCTTAGGATAATAATGGGGTGGTTTTCCCCATATATGGGGAAGGCAACGGAAAACCACCCCATTATTATCCTAAGAGAATCTTCGGATTAACATGGATGAATGTCACCGAAGATTACCCCCAGTAATGGAGAAAATCGACAAGAGATATATATATGGGGCATTCTTTGTCAACTGGGCCACCCCTCCTCCCCAAAATTCATGTACACTAAAAAAATCGTTCCAGGGCTTAAAATTTAGCTTAACATGTCTACTTTTGTTTCCCAAGTGGCAGGAAGTAAAATTCAAAATGGCGGACAGGGGTCGACGTCAAGAATGAAAAAATCTCACAAAATCCATTGTATATCTTATATAAATAATGGTAACATCATGCATTAAAAATTTTTTCATGAGCCAAAATTGTGCGTTCATATACGTACTTTACACACCGTTACTGTTTTTCTAACAATTCAAAATGGCGGACCCAATATGGCCGACCAAAATGAAAAAAATCGCTTGATTCAGACGAAACTCGGTTCTAGGGGGTTTTTGAGGTCGCTGATTCCGAATCTGAAGTTAAAATTTGGAAATTCAAAATGGCGGACCCAACATGGACGTAGTAAAGAATGTGAAAATGAAAAAATGTCTCTGTGTTTAACCAGGGTTGACACTGTCATCACATTTAAATTGTGAAGCCCACATTACTTTTTTCATTTTTAAAAAATTTTTTTCATTTTTTGTTTTTTTGTTACTTTTTTTCATTTTTTTTTTTTTTTGTTTTTTTGTTTAACCAGGGTTGACACTGTCATCACATTTAAATTGTGAAGCCCACATTACTTTTTCATTTTTTTTTCATTTTTTTCATTTTTTGTTTTTTTTTAAATATTTTTCTTATTTTTCATAAATTAAATAAACTAAAAAGTAAAAGGAACGTAATCTGTTGCTGCTGAATATCTTTTTAAGGATAGAGTTTGATCATTTAACAACGAAATCGAATGCAGCTTTTGGATTCGCGGAATAGGTAAAGCGGGGTTAAATCGAGCTGTGAGCTTTCTCTTGGCTTTATCGTGAGCTGTCTTTCTGTAAAAAAAGATGGAAATTGTTTTAAAATTTTTGACGGCCCAGTTATACAGAGCTGATGGCGTTAATATGGCCTCGGTTGGTTTGGCCAGCAGACTCGCTCTTGTCGCTTCTCGTTTGAACGTGGCACCAATTCCATCGCAAGCATTTTTTCCGTGAGCCGTAGAGTGAAAATGCCATTCAGCTGGAATCCCAAAGTCACGCTCGTGGTTTATTAAATTGCTCACAGCAAACTTATTTTTAAAGTGCTGCTTAGCACCGTCGCTGAAGTAAATTACCTTCTTCGCATTCAGGCATTTCTTCAATTCAGGGATTAGAATGCTCTGAATGGTATAAACAGCGGCAGTGTCATGCTGAGTACTGTCTGATAAAAAGATTAAACTCCGATGCTGTATCTCATTATTTTCTTTATAATAATAGACCACTGGAAATACAGTGCACTGGTCATTATTGAAATGAAAAGCCTGCGATGCGTCTTGTGCGACGTATTTATAATTTTCTGAGAAATCTAATGTAACGAGAACTTCATTCTCACGCAAGCCGTTTTTAAGATTTTGAAAATATTCAGCCTGCTGTTTTGAAATGAATGAATGAGGTTTCAATACTGTTAGCTTATCGACTAATTCCTCTACAAAATCTGCAGGTGGAAGCACCTTTGTAATTAAAGTTGATCTGTCAGTAGATGTCCATGCACTAAATTTTACATTAGTGATATTGTTACGTAGCAAAATTTGTAACAAATTTTCAGACAACTCGGCAGATCCTGGGCATTTTGTACATTCATCGAGATGACACGCTGCAGTCGATTGTTCACACATCATTTGTTGCAAACAATCTTTGTATGTACTAATTGTTGTTTCCGACTTCAGCGTCAAATTCTGCTCATTAATAGCGTCTAACATCAATTTACAATTTTGATGAATCGTGCAAACGCATACACAATGCGTTCCCCGAGATCCCGCAAGAATACATTGCTTCGGGCGCAATTGTGCAAATTTACTGAAACTTATCTTGATATCCGCATAAGAATCTTTAAACTGTAAGAAAAGTCCTCTTAAGTCCGCGAATAACAGACGTTTTTGCATCAAAGAACGCTCACCGTGAATTTTAACCGAAACCACATCTTTTACCCCTGGCATTATTCTACTGTTGGAGTCACTTTCATAGAACCTTCTTACTACCTCAACAGTTTCTTTCGGTAAAGTTTTACCCTGCTTTGCTGTGGTACAAGGTAAAACACCTTTTGATTCTTTTAATGATTTTGCTTTTCCAGCGATTTGTCTTGAACAACCAAATTCACAAGCAATTTTTCTAGCACTCCACATTGATGGCAAAATAGTGAGAATCGTTAGTCGCTCTGGATCGTTAGCATTTAAAGAAGAAAACTTTTGTTTTAATCCATCCAACATATCTTCTAATTCAATCTCTCGTTGTGATCGTAGCGTAACGCAACTAGTACTGGTATGCGAACTATCATCGTCTTCATCCATATTATTTGATGTGTCAAAAGATTGCTCTAGCATTTCATTTATTTCTCCCTGAAGATGTGGAACTTTCATTCGACGGCATTCCCAACAAACTTTACAACTTACTGGAAGACTAGGAAATGTACTACGCAATGTTTTTGACAATGATCGTAAATCTGTACCTTTATGCGTATCCCGATTATACGGATTGCAACATCTGTCACCGTGCACATTTCGAACATCAGCCATATTGGTATAAATTGTTTTACTGTACACGATAGCACATTAATCGTTTTGTATCTATAGTTAACGAATAAGTGTTATACAACTTATAATATAAGAATAACAAAATTTCTTTTAATATGTATATGAAAATAATAGACGCATCACAGTACGCTCAGCGGGATCGATATGTTTCTACAAAATCACTGCCTGGCACCTGGCCCTTATATTAGCCGCGACTTACTTCGCTTGCGAGAAACGCTTTACGTTCAACGCGGGTCAACTGAACCGTTCTAATTACACGGAAAGACTCAAAGACGACTGAGCACTGATCGACACAGCATAACACCCCGAATAACCGCGAGTAACAAATTTTGTTCAAAATGAGTCATTTTAAAATTTGTTTGACCCTCATATTGGATCCGCCATTTTGAATTTGGTAAAACTAACGTCCGATTCGTAATCAGCGACCCCAAAAACCCTTATAAATAAATCTATAGTAAAAAACCAAAAAAAAAAAAAATGCTAACGATCCAGAGCGACTAACGATTCTCACTATTTTGCCATCAATGTGGAGTGCTGGAAAAATTGCTTGTGAATTTGGTTGTTCAAGACAAATCGCTGGAAAAGCAAAATCATTAAAAGAATCAAAAGGTGTTTTACCTTGTACCACAGCAAAACAGGGTAAAACTAAAAAAAAAAAAAAAAAAAAAAAAATAAAAAAAAAAAAAAATGAAAAAGTAATGTGGGCTTCACAATTTAAATGTGATGACAGTGTCAACCCTGGTTAAACAAAAAAACAAAAAAAAAAAAAAAATGAAAAAAGTAACAAAAAAACAAAAAATGAAAAAAATTAAAAAAAAATGAAAAAAGTAATGTGGGCTTCACAATTTAAATGTGATGACAGTGTCAACCCTTTAAACACATTTTCACATTCTTTACTACGTCCATGTTGGGTCCGCCATTTTGTTTCCAAATCGCTGGAAAGCAAAATCATTAAAAGAATCAAAAGGTGTTTTACAACCACAGCAAAACAGGGTAAAACTAAAAAAAAAAAATGAAAAAAGTAACAAAAAAACAAAAAATGAAAAAAATGAAAAAAAATGAAAAAGTAATGTGGGCTTCACAATTTAAATGTGATGACAGTGTCAACCCTGGTTAAACAAAAAACAAAAAAACAAAAAAAATGAAAAAAGTAACAAAAAAACAAAAAATGAAAAAAATTAAAAAAAAATGAAAAAAGTAATGTGGGCTTCACAATTTAAATGTGATGACAGTGTCAACCCTGGTTAAACACAGAGACATTTTTTCATTTTCACATTCTTTACTACGTCCATGTTGGGTCCGCCATTTTGAATTTCCAAATTTTAACTTCAGATTCGGAATCAGCGACCTCAAAAACCCCCTAGAACCGAGTTTCGTCTGAATCAAGCGATTTTTTTCATTTTGGTCGGCCATATTGGGTCCGCCATTTTGAATTGTTAGAAAAACAGTAACGGTGTGTAAAGTACGTATATGAACGCACAATTTTGGCTCATGAAAAAATTTTTAATGCATGATGTTACCATTATTTATATAAGATATACAATGGATTTTGTGAGATTTTTTCATTCTTGACGTCGCCCCCTGTCCGCCATTTTGAATTTTACTTCCTGCCACTTGGGAAACAAAAGTAGACATGTTAAGCTAAATTTTAAGCCCTGGAACGATTTTTTTAGTGTACATGAATTTTGGGGAGGAGGGGTGGCCCAGTTGACAAAGAATGCCCCATATATATTTACATATTTATTGCTAATTAAATCTCATGTATATTTACTTTAAAATTCACTTCTACCTTAAGCTAACATTTATTATTTTGTATCATTTAAATAAAAAGGAGGAAAGCTAACTAATGGTAAACTAAAGCAGTAAAGTGTAAAAATAATTAAAACATATACTAAGATGAATATTAAAGAAAGTGATGAGTTGTTAATATGAGCTATTGTTGCCAGTAACTTGTACAAAAGTTTCTAAACAGATGCAAAAAAACCCTCCCTCGCATGCATGTCATAATAAATTCGATTCCTTTGCCATGTACAATAACTTATTCTAGGGGATTTAGTTAAATTAGTTACATGAATGAATAGTTACATTCTATTTCTTGACGGAATGAATAAACTTGCCAATAAAGTCTTCAAAAAAATTACTTTTACAATATCAAGTAGTTACTTATATAGAATATATGTGCAAAGAGGCTCCTGCTGACTCGATTGTCAAGTCCGCATGGCGATTTAATCGAAAAACGGTGGAAATAAGAATCTTACTGTATATTTATACAAAATATGAAATAAAATATATGTTGTATGTATGTATGTACAATATGTATGCTTTTCGATACGTCGAAAAGCTAAATTATTCTTGCAACGTACAGTATTATTTTTCGTTTTAGTGCAATGTTTTTATATTTAAAATAATTGTCATAGTGTTAAAATATAAAAAACTCTTATTTTGTTATAATTGAATATGTGAAAGAAGGTATTTATTTCAACTCGGCAGCTATCAAATAGCTTGTTTTCGTTTTTTGAGTAATCAGAATTTAAGATAAACCAGGGTATAATAGCCATAATTTTTAAAATGCAAAAAACATACTTTTATTTTTATTATTTTTTAATAACATTTGACATATTACTTTATTAAAGTATTATAATTCTATTGATATTAAAGAAAAAATACTTCATAGAAAATTTATATTATTAAAATATTACAACATATGAACATCGGTCATCTTTCCAGACCTGTAGGGAAAAAAATAGCATTATAATATGGGACATGGAATAGTTGGCCGCACATATTTTATATTAAAAATGTACTTGACAGTTTGTAAAATAATAAAAAAAACTTATAATTTCATATATTTATTTTGATTTCACATGATTTTACATTTATTTTAATTTTATTTTATTTTGATTTCATAACATTTAATATACTACTGGTTACATAGTTCATAGTTTATTTTTCCCTCCATATTGAAAGGAGAAAGATAAATTCTAACCAATTCAATTAAAAAGAACAAATCTAATCTCGGAACTGATATAACTTATGCCGATTGCGTTGGCCAGTTTATTCTGAAAAAGTGAGCCATCTTGTCAAAATGTGAGGAAAAGATAATCATTTATAAAAAATAGAGTAAAAACGGAAATAAAACTTATAGACCATATTACAATTTGCTCACTTTCATTATGTGTCTAATGTTGATTACGACAGCTTAACTGTAATTTATTCGATGTTATAGCAGTTTTTAGTGAAAATGAAAAATTTTGCAGACAGTCGAAAGTAAAAACATGATGTAATATTCGCAATATCGTTATTTCAAATCGTATACGCACATAACTACTGTACATATAACAATAAACTACTGTAAATATCAATTGTCTTTGAGAATGACTAAAGAAACATACTATTTAGCAATTATTTAAAAAAGTACAGCCTATGGCTATTTTTTCCGTATGACCATAATACCTTGATTTAATGGCTATAATATCCTAATTGATATAAATAATATGAATTGAATAATATATATTATTTATCGATTACAAGGGGAATCTTCGGTATATTTTACAAGTCCATTTTATCGATTACAAATGCTATTTTATTGAAAACCATTTTTATTTTATGATACTTTTATTTATGATATTTTATTATTTTATTATTTTATGAATATTTATGATATTTGAATTTTTATGATATTTTTTCTCGTTGCTTTTGATGTCAAACCAAAATAGCTGCAGTGAACAAGAGTTTTAATACTAAAGAAAAATAGTTTATAATGTTAGGTCACTTATTCTGAATATAAATAACTCGAAGGCATTTTAATTCTAAAATGCAAAGATAACATTTTAAAGATTTCTCTTTATTTAGATGGTTCGCTAACTTGTATTATTTTGATATTCTTATTGTTGCATCAATACTTCTGTTTTCTTTTTATGAGAAAGAGAGAGAGAGAGAGAGAGAGAGAGAGAGAAAGCCTTAAAGGCTACATTTGCTAGAATTTAAATTAAAATTCTGCAAAACACTTTGTTGTAACGTTAGTTTTGGTACTGTTTATTACAACATTTTTTACATTATTAGTTCTATGAAAATTAAAACTTTTTATAAAAATATTAGAGGATATTTCAGATTTTTTTTCATTATCAGCTTTTATATTTGACAAATAGCCACTTATATTGTAAATGACGTAGATATTGGATTGATTATATTGCTGAGGAAGATCCATTCCTCACCCCGTGTGGTCGAAACGTACAAATTATATCGATTATTTCATTCGTTTTGATTCATTGTATTTTTTTATCTTGCAATATTATATTAAATTGTTTCTTGTGTATCATCCACGTTTGGCTCATTATTTTATACATTGGCCTTTCTTGTTCGTGTGTTGTTACAATTCAATTACATACATCACTAACGAATTAAGTACCTAAATTTAAAAAACTTTACTGATCAATAAATGAAAAGTTAAATAGGGATAAAATACAAAAGGGTTTTTTAGATTGACATTATATATCCAAATAATATGACAAAATGTATGTCATCTTAAGAATTAAAAATTAATGAGTAAATTGTGATCTATCCTGTTGATCTAATTAAAATGTCACATAAAATTTCAAAATGTACGAATTTGCAATATTTGTTATATGTCATTTGTTTAAAATGTGAGCAGATTAAATAAAGAAATTTTTTTATTTCAAAAAAGAATACCTGTCATCATTCCTATGTCGCAAAAAGAGGTAAAAAATCTCAATTAATATTGAGTCTTCTTGGAATATATCGATTTGACATCGATTAATAAATCCATCTCGACCGGTTTACTATTCCTATAGATCTATCTTTAAACTTCCTATCCTACTGTGATTCATCTGCATATTTCGGTGCATCTATCGATCAATAAAAGTAAACATACATGCGGACCACAAATGTGTTCCTAGAATACGATTCTAATTGTTTTCTTAAGCAGGTTTCGCAAACATACCACGTATGATGTAAAACATGAATATTTAAATTAACCGCTTTAAAAAATTATTTTGTAGTAAAATCTGTGCAGCCAAGTTATATGTTTCGATCTACTTTCATAATTATATATTAATTAACGTTCACTTAATTAACCTATATTTTACCCAGCTATAAATACAGATTCTATTCTAACTATTCATATGATATCATTAGGAAAAATTCATGAAAATAAGGCTAATATATAATTAACCTTCAGAGGACCGGCGTATATTTTTACAAGATCTTGTAGATTTCATGACAGAAAGATGTAGACATGATTAATGGATAACTTACGTGAAAATATTGAATCAACTTAGAGATGAATATATTGCTCTCTAAAGTAAATAAAGTCAATATCCTTATTTTGCAATACATTTTTCTAATATTAAGTTTTAATAAAACTACAACTTTTCTATCTGCATCAATTTAATATTGAATAATAAATTGTTATCTTACTTAATCTAGCTAAATTTAAATCGCGCGGCAATAAATAATATTTTAAATTAAATCTTTAGATTAAGAAGAAAAAAATTTTAAATACAGACAAAGATCAATCTAAACATAAATAACGATCAAGAATGAAGTAAAAGATCTTGCACATTAATATTTATAAAATAATATATGTATACATATTATACATATATGTCTTTTGTTGATATTGCTCACGTATCTGCTAAACTCGGCGAATTAAAAGTGTGCTGGTTAAATAGTTTTGCTTCTGAATGACTATAGACACTACAGAAAGCAATTAGATGTTCTTGGTAATTAAAGGAAATTATCAATGGCATGTAATATACGTGCTATTGTATTAAATACGACATGCACGAAATCAGACACACGTGTCACGCACAACTCGACCTCACTATCTTCTCAACCCTATCCTAACAAGCTTATGTGTCTGGCACAAACATTAAGTATAGTGTCATTATATTAAACTTTTGTACATATATGTTTATCCCAGATTTGATAAGCCTAAATGTCTGCAATGCGGCATTTTGTCACGATTCGCGAATGTAAGTGTGTCAGCGTTTTAACTGTATCAATATGGAGAAAGGAAAGATTAAAAAGAGCAATGTAGATTTTCGAGCGAACAAAAGTGATATGCGTTCATATTATTCTTCGGTGCTTCAGTTGTGTAGAAAATGTATGATAATTCAATTCCAGGAATTATCGATCTCTTCTTTGAATAAGCAAAATTTTTCTTGCTGAATAAGAGTGAATAAAACTCTGGATAAAACTCGTAAACATGTTAAACACAACGCAGAAAAAATTAGAATGTGTGAGACGCGATACTAACAATAAGAACGCGATAAAGTTTACAAAAAATTAGTGACTTTGAAGTTGAAAGAGATTCGCAGCGATATTACTTGAACTCACAATTTTCGTTTTCAAAGAAAAATATACAAAATATAATAGTTAATAAGAATCTAGACATTATAGGATGTAATCACAGGTAGATGTTTTATTGAAAAATTTTTTCATTTGTTTCAAAAGATTTGGATAACCAAACGCGAGATTGGTTTTTCTATTCGGATGTTGTTTATAATGTGCAATGCGAGATAAAAATCTGAATTTTTTCCGTGCACGATTCATAATATCGCTAGAACGCACCTTGCGTCGGTTGGCTTGTACGTGACGTCGTATTTCTCGACCTGCTCGACCTGGCTGGTGCTCCAAGACACGCGCACAGATGTCGGGTTCAAGAACATCACCGTTATGTTTTCCGGAACACCGGGAATGCCTGTCACCGAGCCTGCGAACAATCAATATGGAGTATCTATCGTTATATGGTAACATCCGTTTGTCAAGATGCCAGCTATACTAAAGCTATCACCATTTCTTTGCTGCGAGTCTTTCGACCGATCAGGGGAATGGATTTCTCTTTTTTAAGGAATATTTAATTTGATCTTTCCTAGTGATCTTTTAACAATCGACTGTAATATCTTTGTAGTTACCTACGTTAAAATTTTTTCCATATTTTTGAAATTAAAATGTAACATTATATATTTATGTGAATTCTATATCAATAAACTTAATCTTTTTTTTCTTATTAAAAAAAATATATTTTAAATGCTTTCTATGATATTTCTTCGCTTACCTACAAATCCAGCTCCTTGGAGGATTAGTATTGTGGCCCAAAAGACCATGCCGCCAGGATGGCGGGCCGGATATGGACCGCGTATCCTTCCGCACACGTGTCCGTCTCCACTTGTGCTTCTTATTGTAACCGCGCGTGTTTACGGTGGAAAAACAAGACGTCAGTCTGCGCATGCAATTAGTTCAAATATAATCTTTTATTAATGTTCCTCACACACCTGTAAAGCTAAATTTGGCAAATTAGTAAGAGTTTTAAATAATTTCGCTTCTGATGATTATAGAACACGCAATTATATTCAGAGAATATTTAGAACCATAAATAAAGTTCAGATCTTACAAAAGAACTTGTTTTCCAGGATATGTAGTAAAATAATGTCATCTAGCATCGGCTCAAAATTAAGTAAAAATCTTTTTAAAATTAGAAGAAAAATTTTAAGCAAAAATTAAAAACTTCTAATCTTCCTTCAATTTTCAATGTTTTGTAATTACATTTCGTTTTATATTTCTACAATAGGATAGTCGATGTAAGATTTTAAAAGCAAGTTCTAGAGGAAGGATTTTTCAAAAGCACGGTATAAAGTTTATTACCTGTACATGCACCTTTTCAAACGTTCTGTGTCTTCTAGCCTCCTTTGCCGTGACGCATCCTTCTCCTCGGGCTATGTCACAATGATAACGTGATATTAACGCTCCACAGTGCATTATTCAGTCGTGAGTTTCATTTGCCGATAATGTTCCCGAGCTCATTCTAGATTACAGCTGCAATAATGCACAAACAAATCGTTAATTCACGAATAAATTTATGTGCCTCTTGAAATCATTAGGTTTTGATCTAATAGCTACTAGAAAATAATGATCAGCGAATGAATAATAATTGTTTAAGCAAGATTTGTTTCAAAAATTCACTGGAAAGATAGAAAGTAGGAATAAGGACATTTTAATTATTGTATTATATCTAATTAATATAATCTTGTGTTTATTCTACAGCTTATATATATATATATATATATATATATATATATATATATATATATATATATATGTATATATATAAACTGTAATAAACACAAAGATTATAATATACCTAAACTTCCACATTCTTTATATTTTCAATTAAATATATATATATATATATTAGGGTGAGACAAAAATTTTTATTTTCGATGTAGTATAAAATAAAAACCACCGAATATTTAAAAAAAATTTTTTTTGTCTTTTATTTTATTACATCGAAAATTTAAAAAAAATTTTTTTTGTCTCACCCTTAAAATGATTCCATTTTATTCCTATAAAAGTTTATTTCAATCGGACAACGGGAAAGAGTGCCGAAGAGCGTCTAAATGTCCTAAAATAAGGATTTAATTCTTTCCCGTTGTCCGATTGAAATAAACTTTTATAGGAATTATTTTTTCATAAAATGGAACCATTTTAAGGGGTGAGACAAAAAAAATTTTTTTTAAATTTTCGATGTAGTATAAAATAAAACCACCCTAATATATATATATATATATATATATATATATATAATTTGTGTATTTTGTTTCGTCTTATTAAAATCATTTTTTCATTTTATTGTAATATTATTTTTCACACACACACACACACACACACACTTAAAAATTCAACAGCCATCGCGAAATACGTGTAATTTCGTAAAAATAATATAATCAATTACATCTCGATTGCAATCTAATTGTATTTGAAAAGATTACGATTGAGATGTTCATTCGGCGCACTCGCACTCGCAATGTTCGAGTCGAATTGGGGCACGACAGAGCACACATCCCGCAGAGATTCGCGTAGCCAATAAGAATCGTTTGATTGATAAATGAATCAGATGCGGATCAGATGTCTCAGCAATTGGCGCGGTTGTCTTGTACGAATCGTCGAGCACGGGCGGCGTCGGCTGACCTTTCCTCCAGATAGCGTGGCCGCGGTATACCGCGGCTGTGGTGCCGGGTGCCGTGCCAACAAAAATACAAAACCGCCTCTAGTGGTGCAGTGCCTGTCTCGGCGAGCCACAGGCATGCGAGCAACAAATGGAACTTGCGATTTACATTGAGCTGCTTTTATACTCCGGCGGCCGCCTACGAGCGCGCTTGCAGTGGCGTAAAATCGTAGGAGAAGAGCTTCTTTAAGTTGAAAGTCTCCGCTATCCTTGCTTCTGACGAGAGATTCTTGTCGGAGGAAGCGAAAAGTGTTTTGAAGCGATATAAAGCACCTCTTGAGTCGGTTAAAACGTTCTCGAACGGCAAGTTCTGATGAACAATTGCAAAAATAGTTGCGTTGTAATTTTAAAATGTGTAAATTGCAGTAAAACTGTAAAGTGATCAATAATTCGATACGATAATTTTATGATATCCTGTGTATTTATAAACTATTCTTGTACTCATATGATATTTAAATCTTTTTTTTACGAGAAACAGCATATTAAGAAAATGATGTTCTAGAATGGAAAAGATCTAGTGGAGTTCACGTTGACACGATTTGCATGTCATAGTCTCACTACATGAAATATTAATGATGTAATGGAGAATTCAGATAGCAACAATTCTATCTATTTGACATGTCACAAATAACGCTTTATTATTAAATATTTTCTATTATTTTCTGTAATAATCATTGTTTTAATTCTTTATGTTATAATACGTGTCCTACTTTACACATTTCAATTATTTATTCTGTGATTTTTAACTCCGACATTGACGTACATCTACGTATGCGCTACTGATTACAACCTTATATCCCGTAAAAAATATTTTCATCGGATAATGATCAAACCTTTCTTTTTCAAGTCTTTGACAAGCATCCGAGCATTTGCTATGCTTAATAGAGCAAAGCTTCACGATATAGAAAAATCGTTCGTTATTCACCACGACCGTTCATTACCAGCTGAGCAACACATTTAATCTATCGATTAAACAATTAATATTTCTGAAAAAAAAAAAAACATAATAGGATCTTACATGTTAATCAAATAAAATTGTTAAATTTTCAAAAACTATTATCTTCAATGTTAGCTCCTAATTGCTCAATGTTACTTCCGAGAGAAGTATGCGCGTAATTGTCCCCCTGTGTATGATTTACGTGGAATATGACGTCGGTTTAAAGCGATAATATCTTTTTATGTGCGACTAGAATAATAATAGAAAAAACTAGAGCGCCGGCAAATCTTCATGATAAATAAACAGAAGGAAAAATAAACACACACGCATACGCGCACGCGGGACAAGGAAGGGGGACTAATATAACAAAACGAAGCGAACATTTCAGAAGAACAAAAGGAATATTGTAAGCAAAATATATTTAATATTTTCAGTTAAAAGTTATTTTAAATCTTTTAGAAAAGGTAAAAACATCACCAAATGCACGCCAATACGAAAAATTCATATATAATAGTAAAAATCTGTTGTACAAAGTTTTAATTTCACACACACACACACACACACACACACACACACACACACACACACACGCACACACGCACGCACGCACGCACACCGCACGCACGCACGCCACGCACCTGAACACGCTAATATTAATCGCACTGCACGCGCACGCACGCGTTTGCAAGCGTCAATGACGAAAAAATTAACCATTTTTTCAGGTGCCGACGATGTATTGTAAAAATTTACATTTCGCTTGCATCGTAATATCTCCGCTCGTAAGATACATAGACGAAAATAAAGTCCTTTCATTATAAATTCAAATCCAAGCTATTGATTGAACCTACTCAGAATTTGATCGGTTCAGGTTTCTCGGAATTTCATCAGTTTCATTATTGACATTCGGTTATCTAATAAGGGAACCTCGCGAATCCGAAAATTCTGATTTTAATGAAATTTTGCATACATGTAGGAAGGATAATTGGATGAATTTAGAAATTTTTTTGCAGCCCAAAAATGCTTCTAAAAAATAAAATTTTTTTTCCGAATTGTTTTTTCAAAATTTTATTAATGTGGTTAGATAGAGGTATTTTTATCGTAAAATTTTTGTATAGAACATTTTTTGATATCTCGAATACTTTTCGAGATATATCAAGAAAAAAGTAAAAATTGGCTGTACTTGTAAGGGGTAATTTTACCCCTTAGAACCATTTAGACCGCAACAGAAAATTTCTAAATTCATCTAATTATCCCCCCTGTATGCAAAGTTTCATTTTTAAATCAAAATTTTCGGGTTCGTGAGGTTTCCTTGTCTCTCAACCATGGTTTTACATACACAGATCTTGAAACAAAGTTAATTTTTAAGAGTGGGGGAAGACATCTTTATTGTCCCTATTTTTAAGACTTGAAATTGCCACGTGTGTCACTGTAGACAAGGGAAGTATAAATAAAACGAATAAAATATAATAATAAAACGAAATAAAAAGTATATTTTTAATATATACTAGAGTTTTTAATATATATTTAATACTACTAAGGAATACTTTATCGTGTAATCCACGGGTGAAGCCGCTGATCACTAGTATATTAATAAATATAAAAATTATAATTTCGAGTTATAATTTTAAAAAGTTACAATTTCTTATATTTATTAACATACGTGCGCGTGTAGTTCTTTCGATCACTGCGCCGTGGGTATTAAAGAAAATAATTTGTGGGTTGTTAGATAAATTCTTCACTGCCTCTCTGTTTCTGATCTCTGAAGATCTGCAAGATCGTGCTTTCAACTCGTCGACTCGCGTAAAGACATACGGTCGATTTCACTACGCGTACATAATTAGTATATTATCGTATTTCTTATGTTTATACCAAGATATTTTTAGATATTTATCCAATGGATATCTTAATGATACTTGTTTTATGATGTTTATTTTACCGGATGTTATGATAAATTATTGAATAAACGTTGACACAAAACGGAACTTTAATGATTTTTAAACAATTAAATATATTTAAATAAAATGTATTTAAGATGCGATTAAAATTAACATATTAATATTTTAATTAAAATTTGAATTACGGTTTACAAAATTAAAACAAATTTGAGGAGACCCGTCAGGAATGTAGATGCTTAAGAAAAGGCTTCCCGAAAAATGGGCCATTTGTCAATTCAACATCACTATTTATTCATACGTTATCAAAACTGTTATTTCACGAAAAAAAATGACTTTCTGAGTAACGTTTTCTTATTAGGTATATTTTGTATTATTACGTTATGTTAATATATGTGAAACAAATTGTATAAATTTTGCGCAGCTATGTAATCTTAAGGCTACCGTGGGGTAAAAGAATATTTAAAAGTTATATTTATATACACTTAGGCACATGTATGTATGTATGAAATTGCAACACGTGTACTCTGCATTGCAGTAAGGACACTTGCAGTTTGCGATTAAAATCAATGATGACACACATAATTAGTCTTCACAAGTTTCTTAACAAACAGCAGGTAATTTTTGTCATTATAAAAACTATATTGACACAAGTTTAATCAAATAAATAACAAAAACAATTCAGTCAAACCAGAATCTTAGTAAATCTTTCAAATAATTTTGTTCGTATGAAATTCTATATGTATATTTCACGCTCCTTGCGGATTAACGTATCTTTATAAATGGACAAACGAAAAACTTGCAAAAGCTAGAAGTATACCACTGAACAAATAATAAATCTAATATTCACGATGCTAAAAATATTTTATTAAAAATTTCCTTCCCATCCTCAACGCGATAACGAAGAATATGTTGCGAAAAAAAACCTTCGAACTTGGGACCTCTCGACTATCAGGGACAAGACAAGTTTTTAAGTTGCATATTTTACCTTTAGTAAGGGATATCATCCATGAAATTATACAGTCTTGGAGGTTCAAATTTTCATTATTTATTTTTAATAATTAGGCAAATATCATTATCTTCTTATACAAACACTGTTCGAAAAATTTTATAAGTAAAAATATCATACCAATCTTTGTTGATTTGAAATAAACAAGCAGGAAATTTTTTTTCACATAAAAATTTTCTTTCGCGATATTAATTTTTTCACAAAATTTTGCAGTTTTTTAACCTTTTTTTTTTATCATGACGTACTGACGTATTGAATTAAGGGCACATTTTTGGATTTTTTAGACGAAACGACTTTTATGGTCTGTGGATTGCGATTCTGCAACCTCTTAAAGCGATACTTCGACCATTCATCTTGCAGTTGCTATTTTGAGGGAGGCTTGCAAGACATCGACCCACACGCGACAAAATTTCGATGACTTTTTCTCTTGCTCCCCCTTCTCTCTTGCTCCTCTTCCTCCGTCTCTATCAATTTAGTCGGTCCAATGCTTTTGCACGTTGCATAACATGCTGCATAAATCATTCCATCCGTAATTATTTGGATTATGCATACGTTGACCCCATTACGGTGAGGGAAAAAAATCCCTGTTTTAAATTTCTCTCTTTTTCTCCCTCCCCTTTCTCTCCTCCGTCTCTTTTTCTCCCTCTTGATCTATGTGGAACATTCTTGGTTATGTTTAGTTCTAAGTGCTTGGAAAGATACACAGCTCACCCCTGAGCTCAATGCACTGCAATTCTGGCGACTTTTTTTTTTACGTGCCGTGGAAGGCGTAAATGTTTCAAAATATATATATTTATATTATTTGATGAATAACGAAAGTCTATAAACGCAAAATAATATAGGATAAATAAATGCTAAGATAACGCAAAATATTAAAAAAAAGATTTTCACATATATTGTAATCATACTAACTACTATATAATGTAATACTATAATCACTAATCATTAACGTCAACCAAATTTTTTAATTATTGAAACACACTACAGATTACGTGCTTTTTACACTTTGACAAATTGTACTTTGTAAAGGATAAAATCATAAATGTTAAAAAAAAAAAATAGATAAGATATTTTTATATTTATGTATATGTATAATTATATATATGTTATTATGTGATATATATGTATAATTTATTTATGTGTAAATTTTTTATATGTAAAATGTTATTTATTTTTATGATAATAATGAAATAAGGTATATAGAGTGTCGTCTAAATTTGCGACAAAAATGACACAAAAAGTTCTTTGTAACATTTTTTTTGGAAAAAATTGAATGCGAAAATGGCTATAATTCAGTTTTTCAAATCAAGAGGCTATAATAGTTTTCAAATTGAAAAAATTCAAAAATCGAAGTGACAGAGTTACAATTTCACACGCTTAGGGATGGCAATATGACCGTAATAAAGGTAAATAATTAAATTATACATAAAAAATATTCAAGAGCTTTAAAAAATTATTTCTATCTATTTATATAATGAATTATAAACGGTTTAAAAATGTTTTTATTCAATAATTTATCAGACAGCTGACACATTAATATATTATTATGTGTCAACTATCATCATATTTATTTGGTTTATTTTTAAAACTAAATTGATAAAGTTTCTATGGTGAAATTGATCGATAGAAACATTTTTTTGTCCAATCTAAGGTGAATTTGTTGGTAAAAGCATGCTACTTATACGGATTATTTTATTCCATTTTTTTTGATATATCCAGATGGTGTTATAAAAAAATATCTTCCAGAGATCGTCCACAGTAATGTCCGGATATCCTAAGGTATTTGTATTGGACTGGTATGTGCTATTTAAAAATATTTTTTACCTACATATATGGCTACCAGTCATATTAGACATTTTTTTGTTTTAATTTAAAAGTATTGTAATGAAATAAAAATATCCTATAAA